>ML375207.1:0-15081 GCA_005239525.1 Nicotiana knightiana | reverse complement strand
TCGGAGGGTAAATCGGGTCGTGACAAGTTGGTATCAGAGAGTCTAGGTTCATAGGAGTCACAACTCACAAGCCGGTTTATTAGGATCTGGCGGGTCGGTACGGAGACGTCTGTATCTATCTTCGGAAGGCTATGTACTGTTAAGAATAATCATATTTCTTTGATTTCCTTGTCGTGCGAGTTATTGATGTCCAAATTCTAAAATTCTATTCTATTATTTCCCATAGATGGTGAGGACCCGTACTGGGAGGTCCGATGACCAGGCACCCGAGCCCCTGCCAGAGCCACTAGAGGCCGGGGTCGGGGTAGGAGACGACCATGAAGTGCAGCCCGAGCACCTGCGAGAGCGACGGTAGAGGAGCCCCCAACAGCTCTAACTGGAGGGCCGGCACCGGAGGTTCCTGTGGCTGCTCTAGCCTTGCAGGAGACTTTGGCTCATTCCATGAGCATGTTCAGCACTCTAGCCCAGGCTGGATTACTTCTAATAACTCCTGCTACATCTCAGGTCGGGGGAGGGGCACAGACTCCCCCAGCCCGCACTCCTGAGCAGAGGGGCCAGGATGATCAGGCCCCAGAGTATATTCCTATGCCCCTAGTGGCTCCGGTACAGCAAGAGACCAGGGTAGCTGCTTCTAAGGCAGAGCATCTCAGGCTTGAGAAGTACAAGAAGTACCACCCACCTACTTTTAGCGGACTAGCTTCAGAGGATGCTCTGGGTTTTCTTGAGGAGTGTCATCGTATTCTCCGCACTATGGGCATTGTGGAGACTAGTGGGGTTTTTTTCACCGCTTTCCAGCTGAGGGAAACGACATATCAATGGTGGCGTGCCTATGAGCTGAGTAGTCCGGACGAGGCAGCCTCACTCACTTGTACTCAGTTTTCAGAGATGTTTCTACGAGAGTATGTCCCTCAGAGCCTCAGGGATAGTTGGAGCGTGGAGTTCGAGTAGTTGCGCCAGGGTACTATGACTGTGTCAGAGTATGCAGTCCGTTATAGTGAATTAGCTCGGTATGCACCAGCCTTGGTTGCCACAGTTAGAGAGAGGGTTCGCCGTTTCTTGAGGGACTTCACCCTAGTATTCGGACAAGTATGGCCAGAGAGTTGGAGATGGATATCACTTATCAGCAGACAGTGAGTATTGCCAGGAGAGTAGAGGGAATGTTTGCCCGGGACCAAGAGGAGAGAGAGGCCAAGAGGTCTCGAGAGACTGGCCATTTTTCAGGAGCTCGTGCACCAGCAGCACACTATGGTAGGGGCTTTGTGGTTCGCCCTGTTCATTCAGCTCTTCCAGCAGCCAGCGGCATTCTAGCTCTTCCTAGACCTCAGGTGCCCTATTATTCACCGCCAGTATCCAGTATTGCCTCCGGTTCGAGGTGCTATTACCGGCCAACTCAGCAGGCCAACTCCTATTAAGTCTCAACCGTAGCGTCCTCCGAGGGGTTATTTTGAGTACATGATTAGGGATTACCCTAGAGCCAGGAGGGGTGCACCTCCGTAGTCTTATCAGCCTCCACGTGCTCCGTCGGGTCCTCCGGCTATTCTTCCAGCTCCAACTGCCACTCCACCTCCTCAGCCAGCTCGAGGTGGAGGTCGAGGAGGTAAAGGTCGCCCTAGAGGGGGAGGCCAGGCCAGATACTATGCCCTTCCAGCTCGTTTTGAGGTCGTTGCTTAAGATTCAGTCATCACATGTATTGTCCCTGTTTGTCAAAGGGATGCATCAGTATTATTTGATCCAGGGTATTCATATGTGTCCTCTTATTTTGCTCCACATTTGGGGAGATCTCGGGATTCGTTGAGTTCCCTTGTTTATGTATCTACTCCTGTGGGAGACTCTCTAGTTGTGGACCTCGTATATCATTCGTGTTTGATTACTCGAAGTGGTTTTGAGACCAGGGTTGATTTGTTATTACTCAGCATGGTAGATTTCGATGTTATCTTTGGCATGGACTAGTTGTCGCCCCATTATGCTATTCTTGATTGTCACGCTAAGACCGTGACGCTGGTTATGCCAGGCTTGCTGATATTATAGTTGAGAGGTACCTTAGAGTATACTCCTCGCAGGGTCATTTCATTTCTTAAGGCTCAACGGATGGTTGAGAAGGGGTGTGATGCGTATTTGGCCTATGTGGGAGATGTCAGTGTTGATACCCCTCCAGTTGAGTCAGTCCCAGTAGTGAGGGACTTTCCTGATGTATTCCCAACTGATCTTTCGGGTATGCCGCCAGACAGAGATATTGATTTCGGTATTGATTTGTTGCCGAGCCCTCAGCCCATTTCTATTCCTCCTTACTGTATGGCTCCTCTTGAGTTGAAGGAGTAGAAGAAGCCGTTATAGGAATTCCTTGATAAGGGTTTCATTAGGCCCAGTGTATCACCTTGGGGTGCTCCAGTGTTATTTGTGAAGAAAAAGGATGGCTCTATGCGTATGTGCATTGATTATCGGCAGCTGAACAAGGTTACAGTGAAGAACATGTATCCCTTGCCTCGCATTGATAATTTATTCGACCAGTTACATTGTTCCAGGGTATTCCCCAAGATTGACTTGCGATCTGGCTATCATCCGCTGAAGATTCAGGAGCCAGACATCCCGAAGACTGCCTTCAGGACCAGATATGGTCACTATGAGTTTCTTGTCATGTCATTTGGGCTGACCAATGCCCCATCAGCTTTTATGCATTTGATGCACAGTGTGTTCCGGCCTTATCTTGATTCCTTCATCATTGTGTTTATTGACGACATCCTGGTGTATTCCCGATCACGGGAAGATGATGAGCATCACTTGAGGCCCGTGCTTCAGACTTTGAGGGAGAAGAGGTCGTATGCAAAATTCTCTAAGTGTGAGTTCTGGTTTGATTCAGTGGAATTCTTGGGCCACATAGTGTCTTTTGATTGTATCAAAGTAGATCCAAAGAAGGTGGAGGCGGTGTAGAGTTGCCGTAGATCGTCATTAGCTACGGAGATCTGCAATTTCCTTGGGTTGGCAGGGTACTACCGTCGCTTTGTAGAGGGATTTTAATCTATTGCAGCACCTATGACTAGACTGACCAAGAAGGGTACTCCGTTCAGGTGGACCGAGGAGTGTGAGGAGAGTTTTTAGAAGATCAAGACAACTTTGACTATGGCCCTAGTATTAGTGTTGTCTACGGGTTTGGGGTCCTAGACTATCTATTGTGATGCCTCAAGGATTGGCCTTGGAGAAGTATTGATGCAAGAAGGTAGGGTGACTGCCTATGCGTCCAGGCAGTTGAAGGTGCATGAGAAGAATTATTCGGTTCATAACCTGGAGTTAGCAGCTATTGTTCACGCCCAGAAGATCTGGCGTCATTATTTGTACGGTGTTCCCTGTGAGATTTACACTGATCACCGGAGTTTGCAGCACTTTTTCAGGCAGAAGGACCTTATCTACGTCAGCAAAGGTGGTTGGAGCTACTTAAGGACTATGATATCACTATATTATACCATCCGGGGAAGGCCAATGTAGTGGCCGACGCCTTGAGTCGCTGGACAGAGAGTTCGGGGATCTTGGCATATCTTCCAGCAATTGAGAGGCCTTTAGCCTTGGATGTTCAGTCTTTAGCCATCCAGTTCGTGCGGTTGGATATTTCAGAGCCTAGTCGGGTATTAGCTTATGTGGTTGCTCGATCTTCTCTTTATGACCGCATCAGAGAGCGCTAGTATGATGAGCCTCAGCTTCTGGTTCTTCAGGACAAGGTTCGGTGAGGCGATGCCAGGGATGTGTCTATAGATGATGATGGCGTGATGAGGATGCAGGGACGTATCTATGTACCCAATGTAGATGGGCTTCGGGATTTGATTCTGGAGGAGGCCCATAGCTCGCGGTACTCCATCTATCCGGGTGCCGTGAAGATGTACCAGGACCTGAGACAGCACTATTGGTGGAGAAGGATGAAAAAGGACATAGTGGAATTTGTGGCCAAGTGTCTCAGCTGTCAGCAAGTTAAATATGAACATCAGAGACCAGGAGGATTACTTCAGCAAATTGATCTTCCAGAGTGGAAGTGGTAGAGGATCACCATGGACTTCGTAGTTAGACTTCCGCGGACTTTGAGGAAGTTCGATGCTATTTGGGTGATCGTGGATCGGCTGACCAAGTCAGCTCATTTCATTCCGGTGTTGACCACTTATTCTTCAGAGAGATTGGCTGAGATTTATATTAGAGATATCGTCTGCCTTTAAAATATTCCAGTATCTATCATTTCAGACAGAGGCACACAGTTCACATCACAGTTCTGGAGAGCCGTACAACAGGAGTTGGGTACCAGGGTGGAGCTGAGCACAAACTTTCACCCTCAAATGGACGGGCAGTCCGAGAGAACGATTCAGATTCTTGAGGATATGCTCTGCGCCTGTGTGATGGAGTTCAGAGGGTCATGGGATCAGTACTTTCCACTTGCAGAGTTTGCCTACAACAACAGTTACCAGTCCAGCATTCAGATGGCACTGTTTGAGGCTTTGTACGGTAGGCGGTGCCGGTCCATAGTGGGTTGGTTCGAGCCGGGCAAGGCCCGATTGTTGGGTGCAGATTTAGTCCAGGATGACCTGGACAAGGTGAAGGTGATTCAGGAGAGACTTTGCACAGCCCAATCCAGGCATAAAAGTTATGCAGACCGGAAGGTTCGCGATCTGGCATTTATGAATGGTGATCGATTTTTGCTGCGGGTATCGCCTATGAAGGGTGTCCTGAGGTTCGGGAAGAAGGGTAAGTTGAGTCCGAGTTCCATTGTCCCATTTGAGGTATTGCAGCGTATTGGGGAGGTTTCTTATGAGCTTGCCTTGCCTCCCAGTCTAGCAGAAGTTCATCCAGTATTCCACGTGTCTATGCTCCGTAAGTATCACGGTGATCCGGCTCATGTATTGGATTTTAGCTCAATCCAGTTGGACAAGGACCTATCTTATGTTGAGGAACCAGTAGCCATTTTAGATAAGAAAGTCAGAAAGCTCAGGTCCAAGAGCATTGCATCAGTAAAGGTCCAGTGGAGGGGTCAGCCGGCCGAGGAGGCGACTTGGGAGACCGAGCAGGATATGCGCAGCCAGTACCCTCATCTTTTCGCAGCTTCAGGTATGTCTTTATACTCGTTCGAGGACGAACGATTATTTTAATAGGGGTATGATGTAACGACACGGCCGGTTGTTTTGATAGTTAGAGCCCCAATCCCCTTATAACTACATTCACCACATTTGTTTCTGTTATTGGGACTTTTCGGAGTGATTAGTTATGGAATTCGGAGAGTTTTGGGACACTTAGTCCCTAATTATGAGTTTAAGCCTTAGAAATCAGATTGTAGTTGGAACTGTGTGAAGACGGATCCCAAATGAAATTTTGTCGACTCCATTAGCTCCGTTGAGTGATTTTGGGGTTAGGAGCACGTTCGAGATGTGTTTTCAAGGTCTGTAGTGGATTTAGGCTTGAATTGACGAAAGTCAGAATTTCGGCGATTTCGACCGATAGGTGAAATGTTGATATCGGACTCGAAATGGAATTCTGGAGTGGTTGTTGGTTCATGGTGTCATTTGTGACTTGTGTGTCAAATTTGAGGTCAATCGGACTAGTTTTGACATGTTTCGGCATCGTTGTGAATTTCGGAAATTTCCTAAGTTCTTAGGCTTGAATTTATGTTTAATTATTGTTTTTGGTGTTATGTGATGTGATTTGAATGCCCGACTAAGTTTGGATGAGGTTGTAGGACTGGTTGGTGGCTTTGGTTAAGGTCCAGGGGGCCTCGGGTGTGCTCCGGATGATCAACGGGAAGATTTTAGACTTAAGCTAATAGCTGAAGCTGCTGGTTCTGGTGTCTCGCACCTGCGGAAGGGGAGCCACGGGTGCAGACACGCAGGTGCGATAAGGGGAGCGCAGATGCGGATTTTCCTAAGGCCGGCTGTGTTCGCAGGTGCGGTTGGGAGACCGCATGTGCGAGATACCAAAACTGGCCCAGATACCGCAGGTGCGGCCCCCAACCCAATTAATGAGTTTTCACACTTGCGATGTTTTTTCCGCAAGTGCGGTACAATTGGCTGCAGAAGCGGAATTCGCTAGGAAGAAATAGGCAATTCGAGGGTTTGGATTTCATAATTTCTAAACTCAATTAGAGCTCGGGATTTAGCGATTTTGTGAGGATTTTGAAGAGGAGATCAATAAGTAACGATTTCTAATCTTATTTCCCTTGTAGTTCATCAATCTATAGTGAATTCTTCAACCTAATTAGGGAGAAATGATGGGAAAGTGTTGAAAATGAGAGAAAGGTCCCCCAATTGAGAATCCGAGTTTTGAGTGAGATTTCGACGTCAGATTTTGATGTTTTTTGGTTGAGTATACTCGTGAGTGAATGGGTGTTTGGAATTTGTGACTTTCACTCGATTTCGAGTCGTGGGCCCGGGAGACTTTTTGAGAAATTTCCCTAATTTCGCGCTTTAGCTTCAAATTTATTTGTTAAACTAGTTGCTTGTAGTGATATTCACATTATGAAACTTATTTGAATAGATTCGGGCCATTCGGAGTTTGGTACTCGTGGCAAGAACGTGATTCCAGGTTGATTTGAGAAGTCGAGGTAAGTGGCTTACCTAATTTCGTGTTGGGGACTTCCCCTTAGGATATTTGATGCTAAATGTTGTGTGGGCGCCGTGTATGTGAGGTGACGAGTACATACACGGGCCGTTATTTCAAAAATCTCATTTTTCCCTTACCAAAACATAAATTGTTTTCTCTTGTATGAACTTGCTCTCACATGATGTATTGTTTAGTCTAGATTAGGAAAGCATGCTTACGTGCTTAATTACCTACTTGATTTTCTTTGTGACATGCTTAGTTAAGCCCTTATTTGCCTTATCTGTGATTAGTATAAATTTTGTAAATTCGATGTTATTCTTATCATTCATCCTACATAGCATATTTAAATTGGGACTACAGACGTATTCCGGGAGATCACCCTGTACTGCATATTTACTTTGGGACTATGGACGTATTTCGAGAGATCCTCCTGTACTGCATATTTACTTTGGGACTACAGATGTATTCCGAAATATCCCCCTGCACTGCATATTTACTTTGGGACTACGGACGTATTCCAGGAGATCCTCCTGTACTGCATAATCATTTGGGACTACGGGACAGTTTCCCGTGAGATTCCACTTTGTGATATATATTGTGTTGAGCCGAGGATTTTCTTTATTGTTGGACTTATATTATTTTTATTAAACTATTTAGTGTATACATTACCTGTCTTTGTATTGTTTTAAATTGATTTATATAGAAGTCTAGTAGAGCCTTCACCTGACCTCGTCACTACTTGACTGGGGTTAGGCTTGGCACTTACTGGGTACCAATTGTGGTGTACTCATGCCCTTTCCTGCACATGTTTTCGTGTGCAGATCAAGGTACGAGCTATCAGCCTCGTGGTTAGTCACTGCTTCTGATTCTAGGAGACTGCAAGGTATTTCTTCCCCGTCCGCAGAATCCTCCGAGTCTCCTTCCATTCTATCTTGTAGAGATGTCCTTATGTACTTTCCAGTTTTTTGTTAGAGCTACAGTAGTGTTTGATGCTTGTGACTGTCTGTGACATTCTGGGTTTTGGGAAGTTATATTTTTGTATGAGCCGAGTGGCCAGTACGTTATATCTCATTTCCCTTATCCCTTTTATTGCTTGTGTTTTATTTTATTTTTTCTTCTCCTTTATAGTAGGCTTACCTAGTCGTAGAGACTAAGTGTCATCACGACACCTTCGGAGGGTAAATGGGGTCGTGACAAAATCTCTTAAAATTTCATGTATTTCATCCTCACCATCACCCTCTTCAATGATATTATCATCTACAAATTCATAATCTGAAGAGGGCTCGCCTAATCTCTTCCATGGTGATACCAGAGGGTATAATTTTGGACAATTCTGTGTACGATTAAATGTGACCTAACCAGCTCACATGTTCCTGAAATTGCATTAGAACATTTGACGCATAGACAACGTATTTTGCGTTTTTCTCCTAATCTTTTAAAAGCATAATCCAGAAAGTTCTCCACCCCAATTATGTAAGCGTTATCAAGTCGATCATGAATAAGTTTCATCCATTTCTTATCAGGTGCCATAATCTGGTACATGCACAAAATTAATATACATATATACTCAACCAAAAAATATTAGTATAGCAATGAGCAAGAAATAAAAATAAGAGAACAAAAACATATTAGTCACCTTTACTTATGTTAGTCAATCTACTTTCAAAGATTATTTTTATAATCCATTTGAATAATTTCTCAGATCCACCATTTCACTGGCCTATAACCAAAGTAACAACCTGTCACGACCCTAAATCCTAAACCGGTCGTGATGGCGCCTATCGTGGAACTAGGCTAGCCAATGATGTTTCTTTCCAAAATTTCCAACTCATTTCCCACATTTCATAAACGTATATAAATTACTGAAGCAAACAAACAGTTAAACAGTCTAAACCATCCCCAAAATCCGAAGTCAACATGTCATGAGCATCTAAGGATAATACCAAAAATTCTACTATTATAATACAAAACCTCGGAACGAAGAATTAGTTACAAAATAAGAAAGAGAAAACAGAGATGCTGAGGACGCTGAACAACTACCTCTATGTCCCGACTTCGGCTCCGCACGGAAATAGATGACTAACGCTCGGTACCAACACCTATATCTGCACACAGGGGTGCAGGGAGTAATATGAGTACGCCAACTCAATAGTAAAGAAAATAAATCAAATCTAAGCAGTAAGAAACACATAAGATCAAATCATTAGTTCACAATAAGCACAACCTTTCTTTCCAATAGTATGTATACATATATATAAAATCAACATGCTTTAAAAGCCAACTTCAGTAAAATCCTTTGAAAAATGTGTTTTCCAACAATTTTAGAATTTAAAATACCTGAAGACTTTAGTGTATAATAAATAAATCATAAATAGCCACTCGGGCCAAAACATGAATCAGAAATCGCCCCTCGGGCAGAACATCACTCAGCATACCTCACAGTCATTCAGTAATAGCCCCTCGGGCAACCTCACTGTCACTCATGCCTCCCAATCACTCGTCACTCGCACTCCGTAGGTACCTGCGCTCATTGGGTTGTCATGGACCAGTAAGTCACGGACCACAGGAACCGAATCAATAGCGGGAGTCTCACCACTCACATCCCTCACAAAAGCAAAATAGGATAAACACCCCTTCCCAACCATACGATGGGCCTTTAGGTAGGAAATCACCCTACTAGGCACATACCCAGAATAACCTCTCCACTCAACCCTCGGACATCCTGGCATAGCTAAGGTCACGGTCTTAGCGTGACAATCAAGAACAGCATGACACGGAGATAGCCAATCCATGCCCAATATTACGTCAAAATCAACCAAGCTAAGTAACAATAGGTCAACTCGGGTCTCCAGACCCCCAATAGATATTACACATGATCGATGCACACGGTCCACAACAATAGTATCACCTACAGGAGTCGACACATGAACCGAAGTAACTAGAGACTCATGGGGCATACCCAGAAAATGGGCAAAATATGATGAAACATAGGAGTATTTAGAACTAGGGTCAAATAAAGTCAAAGCATCTCGGCGACAGACTGAGACAATACCTGCGATCATTGCATCGGAGGCCATAACATCTGGCCTGGCTGGAAACGCATACATACGGGCCTGACCTCCACCTGCTCAACCTCCCCCCACTAGAAGAATCATGCGTATAGGAACTATGAACTGGTGGTGCTCGAGCTGCACTCTAGGCTGGGAGGGCACCGAATAAGGAACGATCTTGCTGAGAACTACGGGGACCATGCCCTAAAGATGCACCACTATAGGCTGGGCGGACTGACTGAGGTGGCCTAAATGAACGACTCTACCATGCTGAAACTGCCCCCTGGAAGGAGCACCACTAGAACCACCCGATCCATGAGGCCTCTTGGCCTCCCTTTCCTCCCGCTCCTGGCGGCGAACCGACTCAATATTTCGAGCAATATCAACAACTTTCTCGAAGTTAGCATCTGATACTCTCTCCCGTGTCATAAAAAGGTAGAGCTGATAAGTGAGGCCATCCACGATCCTCCTAATCCTCTCACTATCAGTAGGAACCAACTCGGTGGCGTGACGAGCCAACTCTGAAAACCGCATCTCATACTGCGTCACTGATAGCTCCCCCCGATGCAGCTGCTCGAATTGCCTGCGCTGCTCCTCTTGTGAGTCTGGGGTACATACTTCTCCAAGAAGATAGTGGAGAAATTCTGCCAGGTGAGGGGTGCTGAACCAATAGGCCTACGCCTCTCAAAGGACTCCCACCAAGTGAAAGTAGCACCAGAAAATTGAAAAGTAGCAAATGAGACCCCACTGGTCTCCAGAATCCCAGCAGTACGAAGCATCCTCTAACACTTATACAGAAAACCCTAGGCATCCTCGCCCTCAGCACCACTGAATGTCGAAGGCTGAAGTCTACTAAATCTCTCCAGCCTATGCTGCTCATCATCTGGCATAGTTGGAACCACGAAGTCCTGAATTGGAGCAACTGGCTAGGCTGGAACTGCCCCCAGTGTCTGATGGCCCTAAGTAACCTACTCAGGTGTCCAGACAACTGGAGTTTGATTGCCTCCCCCGGCCTGAGAAGTGGCGGCAACTACCTGAGCAAGGGTTGTACATACAGTCAAGATCTGAGCCAAGGTCTCCTGAAGCCCAAGAATAACAATAGGCACTGCTGGTGCCTGAACCTGTCCTGCTAGAGCATCTGCGGCGGGAAACTGATCCTAAATAGTAGGGGAATCAACTGGTACTGCCTTGGCTGCTGCACGGGCTGGTCCCCTACCTCTACCACGGCCTTGACTGCAACCTCGACCTCTCGCTGGTCTAGCTGGTGGATGATCGCCCTGATCGGTAGCGCGAGTCCTCACCATATGTGAGAGAATGAAACAACAGGAGTTTAGATTTCCAAAATCAACAAAATGGCACGACAGAATTCAAGAAAAGTGAGATTGTTTCCTAAGGGTTCTGCAACCTCTCGAAGATAAGTAAAGACGTCTCCGTATCGATCTGCAAGACTCTACTAAACCTGCTCATGACCGTTGAGTCCTATGTAACCTAGGATCTGATACCAACTTGTCACGAGCCCAAATCCTAAACCGGCCATGATGGCGCCTATCGTGGAACGCCAACAATGTTTCTTTCCAAAATTTCCAACTCATTTCCCACATTTCATAAACATATATAAATTACTGAATCTATTAAGCAAACAAACAGTTAAACAGTCTAAACCATCCCCAAGATCCGGAGTCAACATGTCATGAGCATCTAAGGATAATACCAAAAACTCTAATATTATAATACAAAACCTTGGAACGAAGAACTAGGTATAAAATAAGAAAGGGAAAACAGATATGTTGCGGACGCTGAGCAGCTACCTCTATGTCCCGACTCCGGCTCTGCACGGAGATAAATGACTAACGCTCGGTACCAGCACCTGTATCTGTACACAGGGGTGTAGGGAGTAATGTGACTACGCCAACTCAGTAGTAATGAAAATAAATCAAGTCTAAGCGTAAGAAACACATAAGATCAAATCATCAGTTCACAATAAGCACAACCTTTCTTTCCAATAGTATGTGTGTATATATATATGAAATCAACATGCTTTAAAAGCCAACTTTAGTAAAATCCTTTGAAAATATGTTTTCCAAGAATTTTAGAATTTAAAATACCTGAAGAGTTTAGTTTAAAATGAAATAAATCATAAATAGCCCCCCAGGCCAAAACATGAATCAGAAATGCCCCTCGGGCAGAACATCATTCAGCATACCTCCCACTCACTCAGTATCAGCCCCTCGGGCAACCTCACTGTCACTCATGCCTCCCAATCACCCGTCACTCGGCACTCGCACTCAGTAGGTACCTACACTCATTGGGGTGTGTACAGACTCTGGAGGGGCTCCTTCAGCCCAAGCGCTAAAACTCAAGGCACCTCGTGGCATCTCATATCCTCCCAATCAGGCCCTCGGCCTCACTCAGTCAGAAACTCTCAGTAAGTGTTGATACCCAATTTTTCCCAAAAAATATTTTTATGAATTGAGTATATTACTTCAAAGTTATGCATTAATAGCAATTGGTATTTTTTCATTATTTTCCTACATTTCTATTAATTTGTCCAGTATTTATTTCTAATAAATAATTATACAACTACATCACAAATGATTTCAGAAGCATCTCTTGATTTAATTTATTGTTTATGATCCTAATTAGACCCAATTATTTCATAATTAGTCAAATTGACATCTTTTGGCTATAATTGTAATTATAGCCCAAGCATATAATTTTGCACTATTTTCTACCATAAATTAGTCATTTGTACTTTTAAAATAGTAATTAATCATTTCAAACTATTTTCTATGCATGAAATTCATTTTTATAATTATTAGCTATTTTTTAAATTATTTTAATTAATTTGAATTGGGTATTTGATAAACATCCTAGTTTCATTTCAATCGTAGCCTAAGTTAAACTAGACCCAAACCCAATTAAATCAACCCAATACCCCAGGCCCAAATCCTAATACTACCTGACCCAAATCCGCCCAAACCCTGGCCGTTGATCATTTTTTATCAACGGTCCAGGATATTTCCTTCCTAATTTAACCTAACGACTACACCCCTTCCCCTCTCATTTTTCTCTTTCACTCCGCCGATATACATCTCCCTTCTCTCTCAAATTCTCTCTAACCTAACCCTATCTCTGTCTCGCCGTCACTCATTTGTCGTCGATCATGGTGGTCTCTCACCACCTGCAGGCCTGAAATGGCCTCTCCTATACTGGTGCCTCCATCTCTAAGGTCCTCAAGGGACTAGGGTCAGTCCTACAACTTTGGCCCGTCCTTGCCTGTTTCAAGCCGCCATGGCTCAATTTTGAGTAAGATCTGCCTATTCCGCTTTAAACCTATGGGTTTCTAAGCCTATGTCTTCATCTCTANTATAGCTTCATTAGGTGATTTGGGACTTAGGAGTGTGTTCGGAATGAAGTTTTGATGTCCAGTGTAGAATTAGGCTTGAATTGGCGAAAGTTAGTTTTTGGCGATTTTCGATCGATAGTGGAAAATAGGCTATCGGGGTCAGAATGGGATTCCGGAAGTTGGAACAAGTTCATAATGTCATTTTGGATGTGTGTGCAAAATTTCAGGTCAATCGGATGTGTTTTGGTTGGTTTCGGCATCATTGACGAAATTTAGAAGTTTAAAAGTTCATAAGCTTGAATTTGATGTAATTCTGGTGTTTTCGTGTTTTTTTTGGTGTTTCGAAGGCTCGACTAAGTTTGAATGATGTTATAGGGTGTGTTGGTAGGATTTGTTGAGGTCCCAGGGGCCTCGGGTGTGTTTCGGGTGGTTAACAGAGTGTTTTTGGCCTTAAAAGGACTACTGTTGCTGCTGTATTTTCTTGGTCTGGTTTCCTTGTGTGCAATCGCAATGGTGAGGCTGCGATCGCATAGGTTTTTTTGTGAGGCAGAAAAAATGGTGTTATGCGATCGCAGTTAATGGTCCGCGATCGCGTAGTGGGAGGAGGAAAAATAGTGCGGTCATGTGAGGCTTATTGCGATCGCATAATGTGGGCGCGTGTGGCAGTGAGGTGATGGAATTGCTCTATGCGATCGCATTGCTGTGAAGAGTTGTCTTTCGCGATCACATAGGTATTTTTTCGATCACATAGAGTTATTTTGGTTGGGCAGCATTTTGTTCTTCGCGATCGCGTGTCTTTTTCCGCGATCGCACAGTGTAAAAGTCTCGGCAGACAGTTTAAGTTCTAATTTCGGGGGTTCTTGGCCATAACTCATTTTACCATTTGAGAGCTCGGGGGAAGGATATTTTGGATGAGATTTTCAGTGGGATTCTTGTGGTAAGTGTCCTTCAATCATTTTTGGTTTAATTTCATGAATTTGTCTTGATTTTCACCATGCAATTTGAGGAATTAAGTAGAAAATTTGGGAAAAATAGAAGGAAAAATTTTGAAATGTCTTTTTGTGATTTGAGTGTGCGATTGTGGTCCGATTTTGATGTTCTTGGTATGTATGGACTCGTGGGAGGATAAGGATTCTTGTGATGTAATTTTTATCTGATTCCGAGATGTGGGCCCACGGCTCGAGTTTGGCCAAATTTCAAGAATTGTGTCTAAATTGATAGTTTTCGATTGGGTTGTGTTCCTTTAGCGTATATTGATTATGGTAATATGGTTTTGGTTAGATTCAGAGCAATCGGGAGCCAATTTGAGGGGAAAGAGCATCGCGAATTAGTATTGTGGCCCGGTAGAGGTAAGTAATGGTTATAAATGTTTTCCTGAGGGTATGAAACCCTAGACTTCATATTTCTCACTGTTTTTAGAGTGTCGCACATGTCAGATGACGAGTATGTGGCGCACACTGATTTTTTTATTGGACTTGGTCCTCTCAGCGGCAACCATTGAGTTGCGTATTTTACTCTAAATCATATGTTAAATTGTGTTCTAAAGACTATTGCTATATTTGGGCTATAAGCCATGTTTGGGGCCTCGTGCCGACTTGTTTAGACCCCTTGGGAGATTTTTACTGATGTTTCCTCACTGTTGATTTATGATTTACACTCAATCATGTTATGCTTAACTGTTTTTGAAACTCAACCTTATTCACACTATTTTGAGATATAAAATGATGTTTTGGGTCGAGTACCCCGTTTTACTGATACGCCCGAGGGGCTTTTGAGAGGTTTTGACTGAGTGAGGCCGAGGGCCTGATTGTGAGAATATGATACGCCACAAAGTGGCTTGATATTAGCGCTTGGGCTGAGGGAGCCCCTCCAGAGTCCGACACACCCCCAGTGAGCGCATGTACCTACTGAGTGTTGAGTGCCGAGTGCCGAGTGTCGAGTGATTGGGAGGTATGAGTGACTGTGAGGTATACCCGATGGGCTGATTATGAGTGACTGTGAGGTATGCCCGAAGGGCTGATTATTAGTGACTGTGAGGCATTCCCGAGGGGTAGGTTCTGATACTTGTTTTTGCCCGAGGGGCTACTTATGATTTTAACACTTTCACTCTGAACTTATGAA
>ML375203.1:94795-106707 GCA_005239525.1 Nicotiana knightiana | reverse complement strand
TTCTCTTACTCTTCATGACCATAGTCATGACTATGTAATCAATTCGGGTGTGGCAACTCATGTACCCAACTCTAACTCAAAACATTAATTGAATAAGCGCGTCGTGAATCGCGGGTACATTTCATGTGGCGTGGTTTGCAACGTGTCCAAAAATAACAAGTGCACGTCATCGTGACTTGTATTAAAATAATTCCATAAGTATTAAAAAGCGGCTAAAAAGTGAAAAAGGCTAAGATGCACAATAGGTTTAAAAATATTTAAATAATCAGATAATTTAGGCCAAATATTAATAGTTAAGCGACCGTGCTAGAACCACGGAACTCGGGAATGCCTAACACCTTCTCCCGGGTTAACAGAATTCCTTACTCGGATTTCTGGTGCGCAGACAAATTAAAACAGAGTCAAACTTTCCTCGATTTGGGATTTCAATAAATAAATGGTGTCCCGGAACACCGTAAAAAATCCGGGTGGCGACTCTGAAAACTAAGATAAATCCCAAACCTGAATAATGTCACTTTAATTGGAAAAACTCCCATATCCAACCCTGTGTCGGAAAAAGAAGGTGTGACATCATACAACATCTGTTTCATGGCTCCGTAGATTTTTTCAATTTCTTCGGCCGTGAAAGCCTCCTCCTCTTACTCTACATATTTTGGCTTGATGAATGATTCGGTGATGTGCGGGATTGGCTAAGGAAATACCCAACCATCTTTCTTACGTTGGCCAGCCCAATTTTCATCATCGGGAGTAGCTTGAAACCCTATGCCGAAGAACTTCTTACTGGTAGGCAATGTGATAGGTTCTTTAATGCCTTTCAAGGACACCTCGAGCCCTTTTTCGGGTGTGTACCCATGTTTAATCATGTCGGTAGTGAACATAATTGATGTGTTTGATACGAAGGATTGAGGGCACGGGGTTCCTTCCTCGTATTGGTCCGCAACCACAATCTCGAAAGCCTGGTAGACTATGTGCTCGCTGCCTTCTCTTGCTTCCAGGCATGGGACTGATGGGTCCCTGTAAATAGATTGCTCGTCCTCTCCATGGACCATAATTTCCTGGTCTTCATACTCGAACTTAACCATCTGGTGGAGAGTAGATGACACTGCCCCTACTGCATGGATCCAAGGCTTTCCCGGGAGATAATTGTAGGAAATATCCATATCTATGACCTGGAATGTCACTTCAACAGGGCTGATTGTCAAGACCAAATCAATCTCCCCGATTTTGTCTCTCTTGATGCCATCGAATGCGCGAACGCACAAATTTTTGGGCCTAATTCTCTCAGTCCCGATCTCCATTCTTTGTAGGGTCGAGAGAGGGCAAATATCAACCCCAGATCCGCCGTCCACCATAACTTTTTTCACATAGTACCCTTCACATTTAACAGTTAGGTGGAGAGCTTTGTTGTGGGCAGCCCCTTCTAGAGGCAATTCATTTTTGCTAAATGAGATCCGGTTGACTTCGAAAAATAATTCCGCCATTCTTTCCATTTGCTCAACTGTGGTCTCGGGCAGAACATATGCTTCATTAAGTGTTTTGATCAGGATTTTCTGATGCTCGTTTTAACTTACCAGCAAGGATAGAAGTGAGACCTGAGTGGGGGATTTTCTAAGCTGCTCAATTACGGCGTATTCAGAGGTTTTAATATTTTTGAAGAATTCTTCTGCCTCTCCGGCACTGATCGGCTTCTTAGGGAGAAATCGTTTCTGCTTGCTTTTGTTCAGTTCTTCCAGGTTGAGGTATTTCTCCGATGAGTTTATCTCACTCGTTTCCCTAGTAATTTCTTTTCCTTTGTCCGTCACCACCATCTTGTTGTAATTCCAGGGGACGGCAGTGGCATTCTTCATGGAAGTTTTCAACGTGCGACTAATAACCACGGGCTCATTCAGCCTTGGTGAATTTATTTGCCCCCGCGCCACATACGTCCTATTCGGCACGTACATTTTTGGGCCTTCTAACATTGCTTTGTTGAATGTAATCTCCTGGGAGGACTTAAAACGCATTGTTCATGCTTGGGTGCCCTGGGGATGTAAAAAACAACGTCTTTAGAGGGTCCCATATTTGCCTTGGCTTTAGCCTTCCCCGTGGCCTGGGGGACGGGGTTACTCTTCTTCATTTCCTTGGCTGGCTTGGGTGCCGCCTTGGGCTTTTTCTCTACATCTACGATGGCGATGATAGCTTTTAAAGCTGGATCAAATTCCTGGTCTTCGCAAATCATGCCAATGACGGGCCCCTTATTGTGAGTGGTCAATGGGTTGTTCGTCACATTGGGAGCCTCTTCATCCCTTAGCACCACCTTATTTTGTTCTATAAGGCTCTCTACAACCCGTTTGAGGGTCCAACAATCCTCTGTGTCGTGCCCCTCTCCAGAGTGGTAGGCATAATTGGTTCCTGGCTTGTATGACGCTGATGTTGGGTTTTTCCTAGTCGGAGTTACGTGCTGCAGAATCCCCATCTATACTAACTTTGGGAAAAGGCTTGAATACGGCTCACCGATGGGAGTGAAGTCAGGTCTCCTCGGTGGTTCACGGGGGTATGTGTTGTATGGATAGTTGTTCTGAGGAGGGCGCAGGTTATAGGGAGCTGGTGAAAAATGGTTATTTCTTAGGGGTGGAGCTCTATTCTGGTTGTATTCTTGTTGCGGCCTGGGATGCGGCTGAGCGTACATCACCACATAGGGAAAAGGGGGCGTAGCATAAGCTGCGTCTTGGTAAGGATAGTAATGTTGGGAAGCTTTGGGAAATGGACGTGGGTATTGCTGAGAGTTCCTGACATCGGAAGCCATGGCCCCTTCTTCTTTCTTCTTTCTATTGGTTGCACTCCCGGATCCACTTTGGATGGCCTGAGAGGTTGCTCTTATGGAAGATTGGCTCAGGATACGACCGGGTTTTAGACCATTCTCAACCATTTCTCCAATTTTGATTGCTTCTGCAAATGGTTTGCCCATGGAGGACATCATATTTCTGAAGTAATCAGCTTCATGTGCTTGTAGAAAGACACTGACCATTTTAACCTCATCCATCGGAGGTTTGACCCTAGAGGCCTTCTCGCGCTACTTAATAGCGTACTCTCTGAAGCTTTTTGAGGATTTTCTTTTTGAGATTAGATAGAGAGTTCCTATCGGGAGCGATGTCCACGTTGTATTGGAATTGTCGAACAAAGTCCCGTGCCAAGTCATCTCATATGTGCCAGCGGGATATATCTTGGTCCATGTACCATTCTGATGCAATCCCTGTCAAGCTTTCTCCGAAATATTCCATGAGAAGTTCCTCTTTCCCACCTTCTCCCCGGAGCTGGTTGTAATACCTTTTCAGATGAGTTATGGGGTCCCCATGCCCATCATATTTTTCGAACTTGGGGGTTTTAAACCCGAGAGGTAAGTGGACGTGCGAGAACATGCATAAGTCTGCATATGAGACGCTTTTATGCCCGCTTAGCCCCTGTATATTCTTGAGGCTCTGCTCAATAATCTTTATTTTCTGAGCCATTTCTTCATGCTCAGGGCTTTTCTTATCTTGTCCCAAAGTGACCTCATACTGTGGTTGTTGGGGGTATGAATTGGGAGTAACATTAGTGGTATCCAGATGGACGGACGATGTTTGGAATATGAATGCTGGTGGCTCGAAGCTTGGCCCAGAGATAGTCGGCGGAGCCGTGGCAGAGATTGGTGGTGCGGTGAAGATGTTGGAAGACACACCGGAAAATAGGGCTTGGGGGCGAACCTCAGAAGGACTTCCAGAAAAGTGAGCCGACATAGTTAGATATCCAAACGGCGTGGCTGGGTAACTTATGGGGATGTTCAAGGTCCCGCCTGTTCTTGGAATTATCTCTGGGAAATCCGGGATGTTACTGGGTGGTTCCCTACCATTGGACCATGCGTCCCACATTTCCAGCATACGGCAACGCAGAGTCCTGTTCTCTTCAGCTGTTGCTGACTCAGATGTTGGGATGGCTGGATTCAGGTCTTCCATGGAAGAGTTGACGATTGATAAGTGACTTTCGGATGTCATTTCTATGCTTCCTTTTGATCTAGTGAAGTAAGGATGGGAAGCCAGGTTACCGCAAAACCAACCACCTAAAAACACCTTTTAAGATTGAACCAACAAAATGTTAGGTTGAAGCATTTATCACATAGGGAATCACACGTTTGGGGTATGCAATGCAACTAGGCAATTAAATGCTTTCTATATGTTTTGGAACAGTTGTGTATTTCATCCCAACTTTATTTCTCGGTTTTGAACTTTTCCCTTTTCTTTGTCATTTCATCACTCTTTTCCTTCTTTTTGTTATTATTATCCGCTCTTTTATTACTTACTTGATTTCCTTTCTTAAGTTTATGATCGAATCTTATGTGGATTGCCTACGTATCACGGCGCCGCGTGAATCGGATCTTCACGTAGTTCAAAGGCTAAATCTGAGGGAAATAAACATTTTTCTAAAACTTTCATTCATTAGAAAAAGTAATACTTCCGATTACAAAAATTTTTAGCCCACTTTTAGAAAATTTAAATTACAAAACATACTCAACACATACTTTTCTTGGAAATGTAAAAGCTACAGTGGACTTAGACAGGACTGTAACAGGAAAATTAAATACAGACTTGAGAAAACATCAAGAGTACATCAGTGCTTCCAATTCTCCAGGGACCAGCGGGGCATCATTCGGCCTTGCCTCGGGCCTGCATACCATATCTTGCTGGAGGCGGCATAGGTCATCCATTATCTTGTGGACGAAGATCATTACCGCTGAAAAGAAGGTGGTCCGAGTCATATCTTCGCATTCCTGGCATTTGGTGACAATGTAATCGACTATATCCCGGAACCTTTGCCTGATGATACCTTTTTCCTAAAGTAGACGCCCGATCTGTTGGGATCTTGCCTCTAAAACCTAGGTGTCTTTGTGACTCTACTCTTTCCATTGTTGCAATTCGTCTTCCAACTGAGCTATCATGGCGTAGCACTGTTCCATTTCTGCCTTAAATCTTTTTGCTTGCTTGGCCGTTTCGTTTTCAAAGGTGGCCATCCTTTCTTTTAAGCCCATAACTTCTTGGTTATGCTTTCTCTTCATTTTTTGCACGAATTCTGCTCTTTCTTCTGCATTGTTTGCCAATTTTTCTCGAACTTGGGTCAAATCCTCTTCGGCTTTGTCCAGGTCATCACCATAACTACACAATTTTTGCCTGAGGCTGGTGACAAGTCTTTTGTCAGCTCTGCTTCTCTCAGGGTTTTTAATGGCTATCCTCATTTTCTGGATCTGAGCCCGGAGGGCCTCATTTTCTTTTTTCAACCGATTTCTTTCCCCTTCGGCTGCAACATTTTGTAAAGTGTTTTCAAATTTGAGCTCCCTGATCTGGGCCTCCAGTTTACTTATTGTAGTCTGGTAGTTGTTTTCCTTCTCTAACCAAACCCAGTGTTCTTGTGTCTGCTCAGTAAAATGCTGCACGTGAGGTTTTCGCAGGTCCCTCCAGTTCTTGGTGCTCTCTGCCTCTTCTGCCATACCAAGAAGTGTAGGCGGACTCCACTTCCCCTTGGATAAATTTCTTACCCGAGTCTGAGGTTCTAAAAATCTGCACCGGTTCCAGATCTAACGGACCCTGTCTTCAGGAAATGCAGCTCTCGGACATAACTCAATGGCTTGTTGGCTTAAGTCCTCATCATGTGTAACACCCTATTGTCTTCCCAACTGACGTAAGACCCGATGTGGGGCATATGGCTGAATGCTTCGCAGACCCATTAACAAAAGATAGCACACCTCAACAAACACATTGATAACCTCACCGATAGGGAGCCACCCGAATGTCCACTCGATTCGGTCGGCAGTCAATGAACTCAAATGTGAGTGCCAGGCCTCTGTGCCCTCAGGAAATTTGTGGCCCTATACCCGAGTACCATGTTCTTCGATACAATTCAAACCGGTTAAGCCGTAGTTCATGTAGCCTGGGCAGTGACAGAGGTGCTCGATCATTCAGATTTGTAAGAGCAGATTGCAGCTTTCAAAGCATTTTCCTCCAGACTGGCAAATCATCAAGGCGCGGTAAATCTCAACTAAAACCATCGGTATAAGGGTGCCATTGGACTTCTTTATCATGAAATCCGCCATCCCCACCAGTCCGATATCTATGAGTCCGTCACTTCTTGGGCAGATTAAGGTGCCCAGGAATGCTACCACATAAGCTAGTCCTCGGTGGACTTCCCATTTAGCCTGGTTCTTGTGAGTTAGACCAGTATTGTCCACTTCATAACCCCGAGGATCTCCATAACGTTTGTACAGAAAATAGAAAGTGCAGAACCCTTCGGATAGGTGTGGGTCTTGGATGTCCCGACTAATGTTCAAAAGATCCAAGAACTTATGTGGAGTTACCACCCTGGGTGCCACCGGATACCGACTTCTAAGATTGTTACTGAGGCCGGCATACCCCGCTATTTCCTCCAGCGTGGGTGTCAACTCAAAGTCTAAAAAGTGGAATACGTTGTGGCCGGGGTCCCAAAATGATACTAGAGCTTCGACGATGTCCAACCCTGGCTTGATTTTTAGAAGACCAGTGAGTCCACCTAATGCTTTTACAGCAGACTTTCTACTAACTTCCCCCAAGTCGCTCCACCACATATGGAGTCCCAAGGGAATTTCCTCGACGGCCCTAAAGGGAATGTTCTCAAATGTATTCATCCTACACATTTTGTTTAAATTTTTTGATCAAGAAAGCCATAAAAATTTTGACCAAATGCGAAAAAGTGTTATTTTTTGCAAAAAGTTTTGTAATAAAGGAAATGGACCATCATTGCGAATAGGCCCTTCAACACTTCGGGTAGGAATTTTTTAGGGCTGTGTTCGCTAGTTGGGTCAAAATTTGGAAAAAAAACCACAGGCGGCTACTTTTGCAAAAATAGCCTTCCGGTGCCCCGTTTGGGAAATTTTGTTATTTATGCAAGAATGGTTTCACCTAATTTTATTTAGGACCATATCTTTTGATTTTGAAAAATAAGGTTGGACCCGATGAGGGTTGCCTACGTATCCCGCACCGGTGAGAATCAAACAAGGCGTAGTTCGGAAATATCTTGACTGATAAAAAAATATACACCTAATCACTTTGTTTTGGAATGTTATTTTCCTTCTTCATTTTCAGAAATTTCGGCAGAGTTTCGGGATATTTCAAATACATGGATTTTCAAAATAAGGTGAATTTTCTATTCTACCTCACTCTTGGTTTTTTTCTATTTGTTTTTATTTTTTAGCCGGTCAACACACAAACCGAAACAAATAAATGCACATGTAGCAGGTAAGATGAGGTTTTGTTATTCTACGTTTAGACCTGGGGTTTTGTTCTAGACCAGGCTTACCGAGCGGAAAGCTCGAGCCGAGGTCGGGGCAGCGTACCGGGAATACAAAAGTTTCACCGGCTTTGCAACTTGTCCGTACCTCGTTTTAAAATTTGGACATGACTCTAACAAAAAAGAAGTCACACGAAGTGCACACTTCCCAGATGATTTAGAAGACTCAGAGAGAAGAAGGGTTTCAGCACAGTTTATATGCAATTCAGATAAATATCAAAGCGGTAAATATGGCAATTAGCACATCAGGTTTAAACACGTAAAATCAGATAAGGAAAAGCAAAACATAACAGTTATATAAGCTCAAATTCTTGAACCCTGAACCAGAGATTCTGGGTTCGATTCCTCAGCAGAGTCGCCAGAGCTGTCATACCTCCCTTTTCACTACCCCGGATTAATGAAGGGTAATAAGGGAGTTTTTCCAATTTAAGTGACATAATCAATTTTGGGATTATTTAGTAATTTCAGAGTCGCCACCCGGATTTTTTACGGTGTTCCGGGACACCATTAATTTATTGAAATCTCAAACCGAGGAAATTTTGACTCTGTTTTGATTTGTCTATGACCAGAAATCCGAGTAAGGAATTCTGTTAACCCGAGAGAAGGTGTTAGGTATTCCCGAGTTCCATGGTTCTAGAACGGTCGCTTAACTAATAATATTTGGCCTGAATTATCTGATTATTTATATATTTTAGCCTATTGTGCATTTAGCCGTTTAATTTTTAACCTCTTTTAGTATTTATGGATTTATCTTGAAACAAGTCACGATGGCATGCATTTGTTGTTTATTTTTTTGGACATATTATAACTACGCCACATGAAATGCACCCGTAATTACAACATGTTATTTTTATTATAATTTGAAGTTGAAGACGGGGACATGAGTTGTCGCACCCGAGTGTAGATTACGTAGTCAAGACTATGGTCGTGATGGTTTTATAGTGCCTATTTGAGGCGATGTTTGATTATTCTTTATGTTTTCTATTTGAAGGAACATTTTAGTTTTAAGATCAATTAGGAAGTTTATGGATTTATCTTAGACAAGTCACGATGGCATGCACTTGTTGTTTTTGAACACATGGCAAACACGTTACATGAAATGCACCCGTGGTTGCTATGTGCATTTTTATTAATGTTTGAAGTGAGAGTCGGGGGCACGAGTTGCCACACCCGAATGTAGATTATGGTTATTTAAAGTAATATTTTATTGTCTACTAAATTTCAAACTAACATAAGTATTCTTCAACCTATAGTATGTGTAGAAGATTGTTTAAGCCTAAATTCAATTAGTCTAAAGGACGAACATTTGGGCTATGGCCGCATTTTAGCCTAATTCAACCATTTAACCCTTTGACCAATCCTAATTGTGGCTAGTAATAAAAGAGATAAAGCTATATAATTCTATAAAGGAAACATTCCAACACATGGAGTTTTACAAGAGATTCAACAAATTACTAAGTTACAAGTTATACATTTTAAAAAGGTCAAGTGCACACTTTTAGCTATACTAGAATATTGAATTAACAATTTTCATCAACTTCAGGTGGCCTAGATACATGCCTTCATTTATATTGAGTCTTGTTCGATAGCCTTTATAAATTTATTGTTGTGAATTCAGAAAGTTTGAAAGATATGAGATGAATCAAAAGAGTTTTGGATCACATATTCCTGTTTTGTATATTTTTCAAAAGTCATAGAATCTGGAACGATTATTTTCCAGAATCTTAGTAAATGTTTACAAGGAGACTGATCTGAATACAAACTCATACAAAATGCCTTTAAATAGCAAAATCTATATTTCTATATTCGAAATTCAGTAGAGGTAAATTAAACAATTTTAAGATAGATCACAAGGGGGTTTTGAGCAAAAGAGAACTGTATTGGGCCATTTTCAGTAAATTGGATAAGTTTTGATAGAATTTCATACTAGTAAGAAACAGGGAAATAAATCTAAATGCTAATTTAGAATGTCCAGTCCATATTTACAAACCTTAAAGTCTGTAGAGATAATTACATGGTTATTTACTATGAAATACAATTTCCTAAAAAAAACTAAATAAATAAACTGTCAGTTGTTGCTCCTGTGCAAGCTAGCAGCACTTCGTAACCCCACACTTGTATTTTCATAAAATTTCTCCAAAAAAAAGTGAGTAGAATATTTATGCATTTTTTGGAGAGAATCTGACCATTAGGAGGTCAGACCTGCTCCCTTAATGCAACTCAACTAGGAAACTAAATCACATTTTTAAAATAAACTTCAAAGAGTTCACACATATCAGGAAAGATTCAATAGCATTTACCAACATTTTTGACACAAGATTTATCTATTTTTATAAGCTAACAAAAGAGAAAATTGCCTTAAACATCAAGAACACCAACTAGCATTCGCAACACCACATCCTCAGATTTGCATATAAACAAAAAGGAAACTCAAATACAAAACAACAGATTTACACAGCAACATAGAACATAAGCTTATATTTGAAATTTCATTTATAATAAGGTGTTACGTAGCTCAAAAGTGTATAGGAAATAACAAGGAGAGATCTGGACCAAATAAAGGTCCGGAAACTGGAAATTCAATGCTCAGCATACAACGAACCAACCAGCCACAAACCAAAGTAAGAAACCCAGGAAAAAACAACCACTTGAATACCCCAAAACTCGAGTAAAAATCAGGAATAAAACCCAGTTCTTCAAAGGAAGGAATCACAGCTACAAGAAAGACCAAGTTCTAAAGTACTCTTTGCACTCATTCTGTTGTGTATTTGTTTCTATTTTTTGTTTCAAGGTAATGAATAGTTTCAGACCTTAAAGTGAGTAAAAATCTGTTTTCCAGAGGTGAAAAGGCTTCTAGTGTGTGTAATAATTTTTGGTAAAATCTGTGCAAAGAACTTTCTCAAAAGCTATGTGTATTTCCAGATCTTTCAGTAGTCAAAAAAGTGTATTTTTTTAGTAATCCAAAAGTGTGTTTAGTCTTAAAAAGTGTGTGTATATATAGGGGTTTTAGGATAGGATATTCTCAGCATATTCTTTATCCAATAAGCTAAAAATAGTACAAATACAGTTGTCACCCCTATCCTTTTGGGACAGCTGCACCTATTCTAGAAAATTCTAGCCCTTGAAATTACCTTTTTAACCCCAAAAAATCGGATTTCCTTATTCTAGAAGGTTCTTGGGTTGTTACCCCCAAGATTCCTTTAGCTAAAAATCCTATACTACCCCTTAAAGTCTCTAGATTACCCTTTAGGTAACTATGGTTAAGGTTATTAGCTAAGCTGATTTTAATTAATAATCAATATCTAATGAAATCAACTTAAGTTAGTTACTAGGTTGAGGAAGCTGAAATTGACTTGGAATTAGCTTGAGAGTAGGCTTAGGTGAATTATTTTGGATTTAGACTTAACTGTGATTAACTTAATTTGGACAATTAGGCTTAATGTGATTAAAGTCAATAATTAACCTTAGACAAGTTGATTTTTAAAACCTATTTAAGTGAGTCACTTTTAGGAGTTAAGTTAGGTCCTTAGACTTAGTTGCTAATTTTAGCTTAAGTAGCCGGGTGCAATTGACTTATAATGATGAGTCAATTAGGTTAGTAATTAATCTAGGTTATTAGTTAATCGATTGAAACTAAGGTTGAAACCAAAAGAAAACAAAAAAACAGAAAGAATAATCAGTATAGGCACACCTATTCAACAAGAAAAACTAACAATTCAATCAAACCAACAACATGTTATTTAAACAAGGAAGTTGATGAACTCCTAAGCAGAATCAGTAATCAATACCTAAACCAGGAGGCTTAACAATTAAGGAAAATGGGGAAAAGGGGGAAACAATCCGGGAAAAATATAAGGATCTTCAATCAGTGAACAATTTAGACAATAAGGCACATACTAGGTACGCATGCATATTCAGAACTAAACAGGCCAAGAAAGAAGATATTCACAAAACCAGTCTCAAACCAACGACTTTACCCTAATCAGCTAAGTCAGATTTAATTTTGGGGGGTGGGGGGACAGTAGACAAGATGCGCCCGAAAAATAAATAAATAAAAGAATATACTAACATGGGTTCAAAACAGTGTTCACTATATCGATTTACACCCGAATGAAGAAATTATGAACTGAAAACCTAGTTCAAGAAACTAAGGTAGTATTCCTTAATCAGTGTTCAACGATAAATAAAGGAAGAAGAAATAAAAGGAGTACCATTGAAAGTAATTTTGAACAGACTCCGGTGAGTTCCAACAGTGGCTCAAACTTGCATGAATCGTTAGCTCTTATCAAGAGCCATCGACTCATGTGAGTTCGAGTCATAGAGCCGCTTGGAATCGTCTTTAAAAGATTTTAGGATTTTGACCATTCTCAGATTTAAAATCGGAGGCTTTTGAGTGATTTTCTAAGGAAATCAATGGCAAGACGGGGTTAAGGGGGAAGAGAAGGTTATAGGGTGAGAGTTTAGGGTTGATTGGAGAAGCTCCGCCGCCGGTGGCGATTTCCGGGCGGCGGAAGACAGTGGGAATCCTAGGGCGGCTACAATTTTTTTTAGAAAGAAGAGAGAGACACGGACGAGGGGGGGGG
>ML375203.1:34370-94626 GCA_005239525.1 Nicotiana knightiana | reverse complement strand
TGTCTCTGAGGGGTGTAATACTTTGAGTTTGAAAGGGTAGGGGGTGTTTGGAACAGTCTTATACTTAGGGGTCCTTAGTTTAGGACCGTTGGATCAATAAGATCCAACGGCTAGGAGGCTTGAGGGGATGAAACGGGGTCGTTTTATTAAAGTTGGCGCAGGTCGGTTTTTTTTTGTTTTGATTTGGGCCTGGGTATTAGGAGGGGGATTTGGGTTTAGGGAGATAGCCCAAACGATTTTAGCCCTCTTTTAGCAAACCTTAGGTTAATTAAAACTTACCATCAATTCTAATTAAAATTTCTAAAAAGAATATATTAGTTAGTTCTAAACTAGTTTATCTAATTATAAATTAATCAATGAGTGAATCAAAAAGTGAAACTATTAATTTAGTACCCATAATTATTTAAAGAACAAATTTTGTAATTTTCTTCGTAAAAATGATTAAATTATGCAACTAATTATCAAGAACCTAATTTTGCCAAATAATAAAAGTTTTAAAATGTTTTTGTTATTATTTTATATGTTATAAATTTTAAGAGATGAATTGTGATCATACAATGCAAATAATTCACAAATAAACACTGAAATTCAACAAAAATCCATAAAATTAATTTGCTTATCCAATTTTGTAGGAATATTTAGTAGGTGAAAAATTACATGCTCACACAGATAAATAACCTAGCTAGCATAGGGACAATGTTAGCCAAACTGTGCAGAATCCAAGCAGCTACCAATTAAATCTAAGCATGCCTCTTCCACACGAGCTAAATGTAATAATCATGGAAATGCATTTTTTTTTAATTTGACCAATGCCATAAAGTATCACTTTTTACCTTGCACAAGAATTCTCTGTTATGGAAATTTAATAAATGGTGTTGGTGAAGGTTGTGAAATAATAAGATAACAAAGAAGAATTTGTAAAGCCAATCACCGTCTCGTGTTTGTCATTGATATATGTTTGAAATATACATATAGGCTACAAAGTAAAGGAGATAACTACAAGGGATAACAACCGAGATGGTAGAGGATAATTACAAGAAATATAAATAAATAGTAGATAATGAAATAGATATACTCTAACACCCCCTTCAAGCTGATGCCGACGTGAAACAGAGACAAAGCTTGCTGAAATGCATAGAGAAGAGTTGTTGCCCAAGCGGTTTCGTCATGATAATTATTTTTTGGATAATTATTTTGATCTGGAGAGTACTGTGGCCGATATGGCGGAGTAGGCAACAATGGGGTATTATCTTTTAGAACCATATTTGCTACAGGTTCCATTGCATTTTAAAACAAAATTTCACGAGCTACTAATTGACCATGGAGTTCATTAAACGTAACTGGTTCTTGGCGGAGATTGAGAGCAGCGATAAGACCATGAAATTCAGGTCCAATGTTGCGATAAATAATCACATTAAATTCAACAGAAGAAATAGATCTACCAGCGACACTAAATTCATCTGAAAGAATTTTGGCTTTTTGTAGATAGTTGGAAACAGAAAGATCATTCTTCTTTAACTCTTGCAGTTCTATATGTAATTGTAGTTGGCGATTTTGCGAGACAGAACCAAAGGCGTTGGCAAGAGCCTCCCAAACTGCAAAGGAAGATGAGAGACCTATAACATAGGGATAGATCTCTTCGGTTAAAGAAGCAAGCAACCAGGAATGAAGCATTTGATCCTTGCAAACCATGTGTCAAAGTTTGGGTTGGGAACTTGAAGGGTGGGATCAGTGGAAGAAGCAACAATGACGGTTGGAGCGGGAGTACTCCTATTGATGAACCCATGAAGATTTTGGTAGTTTAGAAGAGGAATAAATTGAGTTTTTCATGCCAAATAATTTTTTGGTGTAAATTTAACAGCAAAAGAATGGGTAGACGTGATAACCGGAATGGAAGAAGTGAAGGAGGAAGATGTGACAGGAACAACAAACATAGTAAGAAGCGTGGAGAGGAATTCTTTTAGGGCTCGGATACCATGTGAAATATAATAAGATAGCAAAGAAGAATTTGTGAAGCCAATCACTGTCTCGTGTTTGTCATTGATTTATATTTGAAATATATATATAGATTACAAAGTAAAGGAGATAACTACAAGGGATAACAACTGAGATGGTAGGGGATAAATACAAGTGCAAGAGATAATTACAAAAAATAAAAATAAGTAGTAGATAATGAGATAGATATACTCTAACAAAGGTGAAAGGAGACTCTAAGGTATTCAATATGGATAATTTAGCTTGCACGCTTTAATTTGGATAATTTCAACAAAGATGAGCTTATATTATAGCAAAACAACTAATGTTAGGCACGGCGTTGCTACCTCATTTTCTTTATAAAATTCTTTATTTATTAAGTCAATGCTCTCTTGCTCAAATGGGTAAAATAGTTGGCTTTTAAAATGGCTATATGAGTAATTTAGGTTTTTAAGAATTAGTAGTTTACTGGTCGGAAAATGACCTTTTGTGGGACTCGTACGATGTATTACACCTAAGTACAGTGTATATATATTGTAATAACAAGATTTAGTCTCGATACTTAGCTTCTGTTCAACATAGTACCACACATGAAATTACCCAAACGGTAGGTTTATAGTATAAAGATATCATGGTATATTTAAAATCTCAAGTGGGTATATTTTTATCTGGTAGAAGGAATAAGCTTTCTTTCTTGCTAATTAAACTGTCTAATAGTCACACATCATCCTATAGAAAATGAACAAATGGAATAATATTTATACAAAAAATGAAACGTATGGGATAATATATTTATGAACTTCAACTACAATCCCACAAAATCTTTTCTATCGTCTAATAACATTGAAAAGTCAACATTCATATATTTTAAGAAACCCATGTGACACATCCACCACAACATGTATCCACTGGTCAATATATGAAACCTAGTCTATTATCCTCTTTACTGCTACTTGTCTATATATTGGAATTGGCTCCCTTAGAAAGAAAGGAACAAGAACGAAAATCACCAATTAATCATGAAAAACGTACGTTTTCAAAACGGCGTTATACGCCAAATTCTGACATCAAACTGCATTTTCTTGATCATGATTTACTTGGTTGAAGGTACCCTTCCTCAAGATCCCATCAAATGTATAACCAAAAATTCAAACTGCACCATCACAAATATTTATGGCTCATTTCCGGATCGAAGCATCTGCCGTGCAGCTGAAGTCACGTATCCTACCACAGAAGAAGAGCTCATATCTGCAGTAGGAAAAGCAACTAAGGAGAAAAGGAAAATGAAAGTAGCGACTCGCTACTCTCAGAGTATTCCTAAGTTGGTTTGTCCCGGTGAGGATGATGGTCTCATTATAAGTACAAAACTCCTTAATAAGGTACTACGTACTGTCCTACTCCATTGTCTAACCATCACATGTGAAAGCTTAAACTATTAGAAATTACACCTTTTAAATTATTTTAATTATATTATGTCTCAACAGGTACAGATGATGGATCGACAAAACATGAAGATGAGGGTGGACAGTGGACTAATACTAAGGGATTTGATCAATGAGGCAGCGCGGGTTGACCTGGCGCTGCCTCATTCGCCTTATTGGTGGGGAATGAGTGTTGGTGGTTTGCTAGGTACTGGTGCACATGGCAGCTCTCTTTGGGGTCTGGGAAGTGCAGTGAACAATTATGTAGTTGAGCTTCGGATCGTCACACCAGCTACAGAAGAAGAAGGCTATGCAAAAGTTCGGACCCTTGACACTGCTAATCCCGAGTTCTATGCAGCTAAATTATCACTTGGAGTTCTTGGAGTCATTTCACAGGTATATAAATCACCTTACCTTCCTTCTTAATTATCTGTATAATATGCAACATGTTCTGAAATTATCAGGAATCACGTAAAATCTCATAGTCACGGAGTTTAAAAAAAAAAATAAAGACTTTTAGAATTTGTGGTCTTAAACAAGTCAAAAAGGAGTCCAGAGTATTTGTGTGGTTATAAAAGCTTCTCAATAACGGTAGAATTTGAAGTTTAAGATAAATTGTTTCCAAATTTAGAAAGAGGTCATTCTCTTTTGGAACGGACCAAAATAGAAATAGGTTCACATAAACTCGAACGGAGGGAGTAGTAAAATATATATAGTTGTCGCAAGAAAAAAAAAAGTAACCCAGTGCGCTAAGCTTCCGCTATGCGCGGGATCCAGGAAGGGCCGGAACACAAAAGTCTATTGTACGCAGTCTTAACCTACATTTCTACAAGAGGTTGTTTCCATAGCTCAAACTCATAACCTTCTAATAACATGACAACAATTTTACCGGTTATGCCAAAGCTCCCTTCATAATTGTCGCCAGGAAGTGGAACTAATTTGAGTACGTTTCTGTATCATTTGTGATAGAGTATACGTGAAAAGGGGATAGGTTGAATTGTTCTCAAAATTTACGACTTTTTCATCGAACTTTTGTTACTGACTAGTGAATGATTAACTTGTTGTCTTGTTCCTTAAAATGGTTTAATTAAGAGTTAATACCTAAAAGAAACCTAAACTATCCATGTTACAAGTTTAATACGATGTTGTTGCAGTACCAAATGACATGGAGAATAGCTTTGCTCTCTTTGTTGTTATATTTATATATGTCTCCACCTTTCTTAACACGGTTTTAGAACATATAGTATATTACATGTCTGCCCCCTTCTTCACACGGTTTTAGAAAATTAGTATTGTTACTCCCTCCGTTCTCATTTAGTTATAACAATATTAAGTTTTATTTTTCGAGAGTTAAATTATATAAATTGAGTATATTATATTTTAATATGTATTTTTTCATCATATTGAATAAGAAATTGTAAATTATAATACTTTTTGTATAGTTTTTAAATATTTAAATTTTAATATTAAAATATTAAAATAATTTAATTCATATGTAGCTTCAATAATTAGTTGGAAATTTACATTAAAGTAATGAACGTGAAAGTCTTAACTACTCATTACACACAAACTAATAGATCTGTCAGGGGTCGTTTCATTTAGAAACTAAGCTAGGTAGAGATTTTAATACAAAGATTATTAGCATATGACTTAGTAATATAGGGATTGTGATACAAAGATTATTTTTATCGTCCGTTTGGTTATTTGCATTAAAAATGAGATATAAGGGGTAAAATATAAAAATATGAGTTAATTTTTTAAATCCAAAAACAGAAAGAAAGAGTATGAGGGAACTATGGACCCTTCTACCTTCTTTTGACGTTAACAAGCTTGGGGCGGATACACCTTGTGGCAAACAGACGTGATATTGGTTCGTCAAATTATTTATTAAATATGTATATATAGATATCATACATAATGAAAATATTGAGTACAAATATAAAAAAAAAATTGACACCGTTTGTTACTATAGTAATTTATTCATTCATTCATTATTTTAAATATCTACACCGCTTTCTAAAAATCTTGCATACGATAACGTACAAGTTTTTTTTTTTTTTTTTTTTTTTTTTTTTTTTTTGTATGTAGGTTACTTTCAGGTTACAACCAATGTTCAAACGTAATATCACGTTTGTAGAAAAGAATGATTCAAACTTGGGAGATGAAGTCGTCACCTTTGGAAGAAAACATGAATTTGCAGATTTCTCTTGGTTTCCAAGTCAAAAAAAAGTGCTTTACAGGATTGATAATCGAATTCCCTTAGATACCTCTGGCAATGCTCTAAATGATTATCTTGGATTCCGACCCACTTCTCCACTTATTCTTTCATCTATGAGAAGCTCAGGTAATTGGTTTAAACTTCACAACATTATTGAAATTCTTCTTATTTGTGTTATTCGGGATAGAGGCGGAGCCAAGATTTGAGTTTTATGAATTCTAAATTTCAGAATAGTGATATGAGATGTTAATAACTGATTTATGAATAGTATACTCCCTCCGTTTAGTTTTTTTTATCTATGTTTGACTAAGTGCATCTCTTAAGAATCAATTAACAAAATGATAAATTTACTATATTACCTCTAATTATATAAACTATTGAAAAACTAACTTTGACTATTATAAATCCAAAATGATGGGAAATGATATGGGTAAAATAGATATATAATGATAAATTATCTCTTGGTTTTTCAAATTGGACAAGTAAAAGTAAATATCTTTTTTAGTATGCTGGACAAGTAAAAGTAGATGGAAGGAATAAACAGTTTAAACTCCGTCACTAGCTAACCTTCTAGCTCCGTCTTTGATAAGGGATAAGATCACACATTCCAATTAATAAAAAATAATATACAAGGGAGATTAATATTATTAAATATATATATGTTTTTTTCCTTATGTTGTTTAATATCTATCCTCTTAAATCTTTTAAATAGAGGAGACTCAAGAAGCTCTACGTGATTCTGATGGCAAATGCATAAGTGGAAAACTCACCAAGTCGTTATTGGACACAGCAAAGTATGGGTACACAAACAATGGTGAGTATCTCTTAATCTCCATTAGAATGTTTAGAACATTTGCATATATTTTACGTAACAACAACAACAACAACAATAATAATAATAATAATAATAATAATAATAATAATAATAATAATAATAATAATAATAATATACCTAGCATGATTTTATATGTGGGGTTTGGAGAAGATATGTTGCATATAGATTTTACTCTTACCTTATATAAGGTAGATAGATTGTTTCCAATAAAATCTTGGCTTAGAAAAATATTTTCTCAAAAGATTTGAAAATACAAGAGTAAAAAATATGTGATGAAAATACCGAAGAGAAGAAAGAAAAAGGATAGCAGCAAAAATAGTAAAGAGAAGATGTGTAATGTCTTGTCTAATCAGATCACCTCTCCCTAATTCTTTCTCGGTCTCGCACCTCCTCGATAGGGCATATGTGCTCTCCTTCTCTTCACATAGCCGAATCATTTCAGGCTCACTTCCTGCATCTTGTCCATCAACATATATTTTACGTAGTTAAGAGAATTATTGTTGAGAGATTATAATGTATTAAATTTCCAGATAAAGAGTTGCTGTTTTTTTCCCACAGCATTTTTAGTCAGCCACATAAAACCAAAAGCAGTAATATAATCTACAGTAAAGCCAGACTTTCAGATATAGTGCAAACTATATAAGGGAAAAACATATGTATAATAGTGACTTATTTGTTATAGCTATCGCATAAGAAAAGTATATATTATTAAAAAAGATTCTATTTGTGAGCACATAATTTTTGCCCTGCTCCTAAAAAGTACCCCAAAAAAAGTCTTTTAATTAGTTGTGATTGTCATAGAATTTTTAAGGATTTTTCTGCATTTTTCTGCATTTTGTGGCATTTAATTGCATTTGCATAAGTATTGTCAAATCATAAAATCACCAAAAAATATTTTTACCTTTCTTTAGTAGCATATCTAGACTTTAATTGAATTATTAGCTTTTAATAACATGTAGTTGCATTTGTTGTTTTGATTAATCAATTTGTTTAATTTGATAATTCATAAATTAATTAGTTAGTTGTTAGTTAAAATAGATAAGAGGGGCAAAGACTATTCATAAAGAAGAATCTTGGGATCCTTCTCTTATTTGCAAAACTAAAAAGGAATATTACAGCTACTCTCTGCATACACACTGTTGGTACAGCTAATTCGACAGCTAAATGTGCCCAATATAAAAGAAGTTTACAGATTTTATATTTTAACACCTTTGCACGTAGAAACCCAAATGGTTTCGGATTTAACTTCAGAATTGAAAATATGTCGTGGAGGAAGACTGAGAATGTGTTTGATACAGTGAGAGTCATTTTTCATAAAAATAATTTTGAAAGAAAATAATCTTTTCGATGTTTGGTTGCTGAGAGAAGAATGTTTCCTTTATATACTAGATATTAGTAATAATGTCTAATTAAGTGCTACTTGAAACAAGTAATATAAAGTTTCAAGTATAGATAGCTGTAAGGAAATTGACGTCCCGATCACTTTTCACCATTTGATAAAATGACCTCCTCGTGAAAAATAATTTTTTGAAATAATTTTCGTCGTACCAAATGTAACCTGACCACTTACTTATTACCTAGCTTGTGAAGAAAAATTATAGATTGAAACTAAAGTTATTCGACTTATTAGGTATTCTTTTCACGGGCTATCCTTTGATCGGACCACAAAATCGACTCCAAGCATCTGGCAGTTGCCTAATCAATGATGGAATTCTTGACGATTTAGTATGCCCTTGGGATCCAAGAATAAAGGGTCTATTTTTTCACCAAACAACATTCAGTATTGGATTGTCCAAAGTAAAAAACTTTATACAAGATGTGCAAAAACTTGTGGTTTTACAGCCTAAGGCATTATGTGGTTTAGACCTATACAGTGGAATCCTAATGAGGTATGTTACAGCTTCAAATGCTTACTTAGGACATCAAGAAGATGCAGTGGATTTTGATATAACATATTATAGAAGCAAAAATCCATTGACTCCTAGGTTATATGAAGATATTCTTGAAGAAATAGAGCAAATGGCGATGTTTAAATATGGAGCAGAGCCTCACTGGGGGAAGAATCGTAATGTGGCATTCATCAATGTGATTAAAAAGTATAAGGATGCTGATAAGTTTTTGAAAGTGAAAGAAACTTATGATCCTCTAGGGTTATTTTCTAATGATTGGACAAATCAAATTCTTGGGTTAAGGAGTGGATTGTCCATTGTTAAAGAAGGTTGTGCTTTAGAAGGACTATGCATTTGTTCAGAGGATAGCCATTGTGCACCAACGAAGGGCTACTTTTGCAAACCTGGGAAAGTTTATGTGGAAGCAAGAGTTTGTACTCTGTTATCGTCTAATATTCTTTAGTATTTAACTATTTCTGATGAAATTGTAACACGTACCTGCCATTATTACCATTGAAAGTTTACATTCAATCATGTATAAATAAAAGTATTTGTTGGTTATAAATGAATTCTTGGTGTTAAACTTGATAGTATTATTTTTTCTAAAGTTAAATCCAATCATCTAGGCCATTACTAATAGCTTGTATAGCCAAACTTCTAAAATCTGCTTATTTTTAGAAAGTGGTTTTAAAAAAAATACTTTTAGTGAGAAACAACTTGTACTTGACTAATTAATTTAATAAATACTTTTGAGCAGTAATTGGTATTTGACCAAGCTTTCAAAAAGTATTTCTAAGTATATTTTTTTCAAAAGTACCTTTTAAAATGGGATTTTGAGAAGAAACTACTTTTTTCTTCTTCTAAAAACTATTTTTTCCTTCTAAAAATTTAGCCTAACATCCTTAACTTTGAAAAAAAGTACTTTTAGCCAAAAAGAAGCTTGGCTAAACCGGCTATTATTGTCAAAGCCGAACTGTCACGACCCAAAATTCCAACACCAGTCGTAATGGCGCACAACACCAGAGCCAGGAAAGCCAACAGTTGTTTACTAGTGAGATTATCTTTATTTGACATATCAACCTCAGACTTACCCAAATTTTTAGCTTAGATCGTTTAAGTAAAAGCGGATAAATTAACCAACTTAAGTAAATGCAGCCACAAGGATCATGAACCAATATATACAGTCCCAAAATATATAGTCTACTATGTGTGTGCCAGGAACTAGTGTCACAAGTCTACAGGCGAACTAGTAGAATATACAAAAGATGAAATAAATTGTTCTACTGTTTGAAGGAAGTAGACAGAAATAAACAAAAGATAACTCCATACTGTTGCTGAGTCGCCAAGGGAAGCAGCTCACCGTTGATTCAGGTCCAGAATATAGTCCCGGGGTCATGCTCCGGTCGGATAACCAGATTGCACCAGCCTAAAAACCTGTACAATTAAGTACAGAAGCATAATATGAGTACATAAACAGATATGTACCCAGTGAGTATCACGCCTAACCTCGAAGAAGTAGTGACGAGAGGTCGACGTGATACTTACTAGGGTCAGACAATGTGGAATAACTACACGCTAACCAGTAATAGCAATAATGAACAGTAATAAGGAAATGAGCATCCAATAACAATCTCTAGTACCCTCGCGCCATCCTTTTTCCGTGGCATACAAGTTATTTAACCTTCCTTCTTTTCATGAAATAAAAAGTTACAATTACAGCACTTCTCACAAATTACCAAACATATAACAGGCTCGTACGGTCATTACGACGTGAAAAGTAAATGTGCACTGTCGAGGGTCGAACGGCCCGAACCATAGATGCATCTATCTACCCCGCTCGCGAATCGAATATGCGACACAATTAATATAATACTAAGACCACCCCCGCTCGCGAATCATACCTGCGGCTCGGGTTAATATAATATTAGGGCTACACCGCTCGCGAATCATCCATGCGACTCGGGTTCCCATACAAATTCATGATTAGCACGAGATTTCCAGATAATTTAGCAGGGAACATACGAACAATGTAAGAATTATAGAAATTTCAACTTCAAGCATAACCCCTTAGGCCTTCGCATATGAGATTCGAGGATATTAGACTACTTAATCCATATACAAGATCACATATACAGCACATAAAACATGCTTGTGAGTCCTAAACTACCCAACAAGGTATAATAGTAACTACGCACGGACTCTCGTCACTTTGTGCGTGCGCAACCCCCACAAATAAGGACAAAACCACCATTTATAATCACATATGGGCACAATTCCCTCTTACAAGGTTAGAAAGGAGACTCACCTCGTGTCGAATTTACTCCCCGGACCAAGAATGCGCCCGAAACTCTGAAGACTAAACCCGAGGACTTGAAACTAGCCAAATGTTATACAAATACATTAATTTATGCTCAAAGTATGGAAATTCTCCTACTCATTTAGTAAATTCACCATTCTTGAAGAAATTCTAAAATCCAACCCCGGGCTCGCATGCTCGGATTCCAAAAATTCTCGAAGGAAACACTCACCCATAGCTTAAGGATCATTAATATACGATTTTTACTTGATTTCATATCTAATTCACGGGTAAATTCTCAAATTATCGAAAGCCCTAGGTGACTACCCAATTCTTGATTTTTCACTAATTAAGTGATTAAATTCAAATAGGAATTCATGCATTAACAAGTCTTGAGATGAAATTTACTTACCTTTTAGGGGTTGGGTCGTGGAGCCGTTTTCCCAAGCTCTCAAAGTGTTTAATGGAGGAAAGAGTGGAGAAAACAATGAAGAATCCCGTATTTAAGAAACACACTGTCTGACAGTATTTACGCACCTGCGGCTCGAGGACCGCACCTGCGGAAATGGATGAGGAAGCCTGGGCCCGCACCTGCGGAGGGGAGCCGCACCTGCGGCTCCCCTGCTGCGTAACTTTGTCCGCACCTGCGAGGCTGGGACCGCAGGAGCAGCCCCGCACCTGCGACTGGGCAACCGCACCTGCGGATCACACCAGAACAGGTGTACCAGCAGCTATTTCAGCTTGTTTTTGGCCTCGTGTGGTGTCCCGGAGGCACCTGGGCCCACCCGAGCCCCCGTACAAATATACCAACAAGTCTCAAATCATAATACAGACTCGCTCGAGCCTTCGGAACACCCAAAACAACGCTGAAACTCAAAATCACACCTCAAAACCTCTAGAACCAAACTTAGGAACTTTAAGTTTTCTTGACTTCGCTAACAACGCGCCGAACCGACCTATACTACTCGGAATGACACCAAATTTTGCAGGCAAGTCATAAATGACATAATGGTTATTCCTGGTCTCGGAATTCCATTCGGAACTTGATAACACAAAAACACGTCCCAAACCACAATAGGAACTTAAGGAACTTCTTATTTTAATATTGGGCGCCGAAATGCTCCCGGGTCATCAGGATCCCATTCCGAACATACGCCCAGGTCCGAAATTATCATACAAAGCTACCGGAATCGTCGAAACTCGATTCCGGGGTCGTTTACCCAAAATGTTGAACGAAGTCAAACTTGGCCTTAAAGGCCAACCTGAAGGAACCAAGTGTTCCAATATTGCTCTAAACACTTTTGAATCCCGGACCACCCGCCTCTGCAAGTCATAAATCACGATAAGCCGCTATGGGAAGTTTCATTTAGGGGAACGGGGTCCGATAACGCAAAACAAATGGTCAGGTTGTTACATTCTCCACCTCTTAAACAAACGTTCGTCCTCGAACGGGTCTAGAATCATACTTGAAGTGCTGAATAAGTGTGGATATCTGCTCCACATGTCCTCCTCAAACTCCCAGGACGCTTCCTCGACTGGTTGGCCCCTCCACTAGATCTTCACTGCAGAAACTCTCTTGGACCTCAATTGGCGATCCTGTCTATCAATAATAGCAATTGGCTCCTCCTCGTAGCCCAACCTCTCATCCAACTGAATAGTACTGAAATCAACCACGTGAGAGAAGTCGGCGTGGTACCTCCAGAGCATGGATACATGAAAAACTGGATGAACTCCTGCTAAACTAGGAGGTAGGCCAGCTCATAAGCAACCTCCCCAACTCGCCTCAACACCTCAAAGGGACCTATAAACCTTGGCCTCAGCTTGCCCTTCTTCCCGAACCTCATAATACCCTTCATCAGCGAGACTTTCAACAGAACGTTACCTCCCTCCATAAATGATACATCACGCGCCTTCTGATCCGCGTAACTCTTCTGCTTGGACTGTACTGTGTGGAGCCTCTCCTAGATCAACTTCACTTTCTCCAAAGCATCCCTTACCAGGTCGGTGCCATATAGCTTAGCCTCGCCAGGCTCAAACCACCTGATAGGATAACGACATCGCCGACCATACAAAGCCTCAAATGGTGCCATCTCAATGCTGAACTGATAACTATTATTGTAAGCAAACTCGGCCAAAGGCAAGAACTGGTCCCACTAACCTCTGAAGTCAATCACACATGCCCTGAGCATGTCCTCCAATGTCTGAACTGTATGCTCCGACTGACCATCAGTCTGAGGGTGAAATGCTATGCTAAGGTCTATCTGGGTACCCATCTCACTATGCAATGCTCTCCAGAAGTGCGAGGTGAACTGAGGACCTCGATTTGATATAATGGACACCGGCACACCGTGCAACTAGACTATCTCCCGAATGTAGATCTGTGCCAACTTCTCAGAAGTATAAGTAGTAGCTATTAGAATGAAATGTGCCGATTTGGTCAATCTATCCACGATGACCCAAACCGTGTCAATCTTCCGCAAAGTCCGAGGAAACCCAACCACGAAGTCCATAGTGATGCGCTCTCATTTCCACTTAGGAATGGGCATCTGCTGAAGTAGGCCTCCTGGCCTCTGGTGCTCATACTTAACCTATTGGCAATTAAGACACCTAGTCACATACTCCACAATGTCCTTCTTCATTCGCCTCCACCAGTAATGCTGCTTCAAATCACGATACATCTTCGTAGCACCAGGGTGAACAGAATACTGAGAACTGTGTGCCTCCTCTAAAATCCTCTCCCTCAGGCCATCAACATTAGGAACACATAAGCGGCCCTGAAGTCTCAAAACACCATCCTCGCCAATAGTAACCTCCTTGGACCTACCCAGAACCACTGTCTCCCGTAGCTCTGCCAAACATGGATCATCATATTGCCGAGCCTTAATCTCCCCCAATAACGAAGACTGAGCAACCACATGTGCAAGAACTCGACGAGGGTTTGAAAGGTCTAATATCACCAGGCTATTAGCCAAGGACTGAATGTCCAAGGCTAGAGGTCTCCTCTACTGCAATGTAAGCCAAGCTACACATACTCTCCGCCTTCCTGCTCAAAGCATCTGCTACCACATTCGCCTTGCCCGGATGATAAAGAATTGATATCATAATCCTTCAACAACTCAAGCCATCTGCACTGCCTCAAATTAAGATCCCTCTGCTTGAACAAGTGTTGCAGGCTGCGGTGGTCTGTATAAACCTCACAGGACACCCCGTACAAGTAGTGCCTCCAAATCTTAAGAGTATGAACAATCGTCGCCAACTCTAAATTGTGCACATGGTAATTATTCTCATGAACCTCCAGCTGGCGTGAAGCATAATCAATAACTCTCCCTTCCTGCATCAACACACATCCCAAACCAACGCGTGAAGCGTCGCAATACACTATGTACATCCCTGAACCGGAAGGCAATACTAAAACTGGTGCTGAGGTCAATGATGTCTTGAGCTTCTGAAAGCTCGCCTCACACTCGTCGGACCATCTGAATGGGGCATTCTTCTGAGTCAATCTGGTCAATGGGGCTGCAATAGAAGAGAACCCCTCCACAAATCGGCGATAATAGCCTGCTAGGCCCAAAAAGCTCCTGATCTCTGTAGCTGAAGTAGGACGCGACCAACTTTGAACCGCTTCAACCTTCTGAGGATCAACCTTGATACCCTCTCCGGATACCACATGCCCAAAGAATGCCATGGAATCCAACCAGAACTCACACTTGGAGAACTTAGCAGATAGCTTCTGTTCTCGCAAAGTCTGGAGCATAACTCTCAAATGCTGCTCGTGCTCCCCAGTCTATGTGAGTAAATCAAAATATCATCAATGAAGACAATGACAAAGGAATCAATATACGGCTTGAACACCTTCATCAAGTCCATGAATGATGCTGGGGCATTAGTCAAGCCAAAGGACATCACCAGGAACTCATAATGGCCATATCTCGTACGAAAAGCAATCTTCGGGACATCTGAAGCCCGAATCTTCAACTGATGATACCCCGATCTCAAATCAATCTTGGAAAACACACGAGAACCCTGAAACTGGTCAAACAAATCATCGATGCACGGCAAAGGATACTTGTTCTTAATAGTGACTTTGTTCAACTGGCAGTAATCAATACACATCCGCATAGACCCATCCTTTTTTTTCACAAATAGAACTGGAGCACCCCACGGCGATACACTCGGTCTGATGAACCCCTTAGCTAACAACTCCTCAAGCTGCTCCTTCAACTCCTTCGGAGCCATACGGTACGGAGGAAGAGATATAGGCTGGGTGACTGGAGCTAAATCAATGCAGAAATCAATATTACGATCCGGAGGCATGCCCGAATGATCCAAGGAAATACATCAGCAAACTCTCGAACCACTGGCACTGAATTAATCATCGGAGACTCGGCGATGGCGTCCCGCACATAAGCGAGGTAGGCCAGACAACCCTTCTCGACCATGTGTCGAGCCTTCAAGAATGAAATAACCCAGCTGGTTGCACTAACTGAGGAACCTCTCCACTCCAGCCCAGGCGACTCTGGCATGGCTAAAGTAACTGTCTTGGCATGGGCAATCTAGCACGACATGATAAGGAGATAGCCAATCCATGCCTAAAATAATCTTGAAATCAACCATGTGAGCAATAAGAGATCCGTTCGAGTATCGAACCCAAAAAACGAAATCACACAGGACCGACGAATCCGGTCGACAACCACATAATTGCCCACGGGAGTGGACACATAAATAGGAGAACCCAAGGACTCACGAGGGAATCCCAGAAAATGAGCAAATAAGACCGAAACATAGGAATAAGTGGATCCTGGATCAAACAACACCGATGCCTCTCTACCACATACTTTAATAATACCTGTGATCACGGTGTCTGAGGCCACTGCATCTGATCTGGCCGAAAAAGCATATAATCTAGTTGGAGCACCAGAAGACTGAGCCCCGCCAGAATGAACAGGAGCTGGCTGACCTCTCCTTGACTAGCCTCCACCTCTAGGACGACCCCTGCCGACCTGTCCCCTACCTCTAGGTGGCCGGACAACTGGTGGTGGGCTCATAGGCTGGTAGCCCTGCTGCACTGCCTTTTCCTGAAACCTGGGACAAGTCCTCCTGATATGGCTGAGATCCCCGCACTCGTAACATCTCAGTGGAGGCAGAACCTGCTGCCCTGAAGTAGAACCCTGGATAACTGGGGGACGGTGAGAACCCTCTGGCATAGCACTGAATTAAGGCCTCACTGAAGCACCGCGAGGAGGTGGTGGTGGTGGTGGTGGTGCTAAATATGGCGGCCTGCTGGGCTGACTCCTACCAAACTGACCTCTGCCCCTAGTTGGGGCACCTCTGAAATCCCCGAAATATCTGTCTCTCTTATCCGGCTTTACTTGCTCCCTGACCCTCGACCGATAACCCTCGATCCTATGAGAAATCTCCACTACTAGCTGATAAGGAGTCCCCATCTCCACCTCCCGGGCCATGCTGGTCCTAATGCCTGGATGCAACCCAGCTACAAATCTCCGCACTCTCTCAGCATCAGTAGGTAGTATCATGAGTGCATGGCAAGACAACTCCGAAAATCTGGCCTCATAGTCTGTCACTATTAGCTGTCCCTGCTCCAGCTGTTCAAACTGATACCGCATCTCTTCCCTCTTAGAGGATGGGATATATCAGTCTAGAAACATCTGAGTGAACTGCTCGCAAGTGATAGAAGGAGAACCTACTGGCCTGCTGAGAATATAGGACTTCCACCATCTGCGAGCTCTTCCCTCTAACTGGAAAGTAGCGAAGTACACTCCATGGGACTCTAGTATCCTAATGTTGTGCAGTCTTTCCCTGCACCTGTCAATGAAATCCTGGGCATCCTCTCCTCGCTCACCCTCGAACACTGGAGGATGCAATCGAGTCCATCTGTCCAATAACTTCTACAGATCGCCGTCCGCAGCTGGTCTGGGCTTAGGTGTTGCTGCTACAGGCTGGACCCTACCCACGGGCAGTGTACCCGGGGTATCATGAAGTGCTTCTGTCTGGTCTGCAGACGGAGCAGTAGGGGTCTGGGCTCCCGCTCCTGCCTGAGATGTGGCAGGATCTGCTGGAAATAAACCAGCCTAGGACATAGTATCCATAAATCTCAACATACGGCCCATGACCTCCTGGAAGCCTGGTGCCGTTATGAAGTCCACTAGAGCAGGACCCGCTGGGGGCACCTCCCCCTGCTCCTCTATAGTAGGATTCCCTGGTGGTGCAAGTGGAGTAGCTCTGGGACGCCCCTGTCCCCTACCTCGGGCCGGTGCCCTCCCTCGGCCTCTGCTAGATGTACACGTTCTCACCATCTGTGAGAGAATAGAAGAATGAGATTTAGTAAACCATCAAATGCACGATAGATCATGAATAAAGAGAGGTTTCCTAGCACCCTATAGCCTCCCAGATAAATACAGACGTCTCCGTATCGATCCACGAGATTCTATTAGGTCTGCCCGTGACTTTTGAGACCTACGTGAACCTAGTGCTTTGATACCATCTTGTCACGACCCAAAATCCCAACACCGGTCGTGATGGCGCCCAACGCTGTAGTCAGGAAAGCCAACAATTGTTTACTAGTGAGATTATCCTTATTTGACATATCAACCTCAGACTTACCCAAATTTTTAGCTTAGATCATTTAAGTAAAAACGGATAAATTAACCAACTTAAGTAAATGCAGCCATAAGGATAATGAACCAATATATACAGTCCCAAAATATAGAGTCTACTATGTGTGTGCCAGGAACAAGTGTCATAAGTCTACAGGCGAACTAGTAGAATATACAAAAGATGAAATAAATTGTTCTACTGTCTAGAGGAAGTAGACATAAATAAAAGATAAATCCATAGTGCTGCTGAGAGTCGCCAAGGGAAGCAGCTCACCGTGGAGTCAGGTCCAGAATATACTCCCAGGGTCAAGCTCCAGTCGGATAACCAGATGCACCAGCCTCAAAACCTGTACAATTAAGTACAGAAGCGTAATATGAGTACATAAACAAATATGTACCCAGTGAGTATCCCGCCTAACCTCGAAGAAGTAGTGATGAGAGGTCAACGTGATACTTACTAGGGTCAGAAAATGTGGAATAAGTACAGGCTAACCAGTAATAGCAGTAATGAACAGTAATAAGGAAATGCGCATCCAATAATAATCTCTAGTACCCTCGCGCCATCCTTTTTTCGTGGTATACAAGTTATTTAACCTTTCTTCTTTTCATGAAATCAACAGCTACAATTACAGGACTTCTCACAAATTACCAAACATATAACATGCTATGATCGTACGGTCATTACGACGTGAAAAGTAAATGTGCAGTGCCGAGGGTCGAACGACCCGAACCATAGATGCATCTATATGCCCCGCTCTCGAATCGAACATGTGACACGATTAATATAATACTAAGACCACCCCCACTCGCGAATCATACCTGCGACTCGGGTTAATAAAATATTAGGGCTACCCCGCTCGCGAATCATCCATGCGACTCGAGTTCGCATAAAAATTCATGATTAGCAGGAGATTTCCAGATAATTTAGCAGGGAACATACTAACAGTGTGAGAATTTTAGAAATTTCAACTTCAAGCATAACCCCCTAGGCCTTCACATGTGAGATTCAAGGATATTAGACTACTTAATCCATATACAAGATCACAAATACAACACATAAAGCATGCTTGTGAGTCCTAAACTACCCAACAAGGCATAATAGTAGCTACGCACGGAATCTCGTCACTTTGTGCGTGCGCAGCCTCCACAAATAAGGAAAAAACCACCATTTATAATCACCTATAGGGATAATTCCCTCTTACAAGGTTAGAAAGGAGATTCACCTCGTGTCGAATTCATTCCCCGGACCAAGAACGCACCCGAAACTCCGAACTCTTCACCCGAGGACTCGAAACTAGCCAAATGTTATACAAATACATTAATTTATGCTCAAACTATGGAAATTCTCCTACTCATTTAGTAAATTCACCATTCTTGAAGAAATTCTAAAATCGAACCCCGGTCCCTCATGCTCGGATTACAAAAATTCTCGAAGGAAACACTCACCCATAGCCTAAGGATCATTAATATACGATTTTTACTTGATTTCATAGATAATTCATGGGTAAATTCTCAAATTATCGAAAGCCCTAGGTGACTACCCAATTCTTTATTTTTCACTAATTAGGTGATTAAATTCAACTAGGAATTATGCATTAACAAGTCTTGAGATGAAATTTACTTACCTTTTAGGGGTTGGGTCGTGGAGCCTTTTTCCCAAGCTCTCAAAGTTTTTAATGGAGGATAGAGTGGAGAAAACAATGAATAATCCCGTTAGAAACACACTGTCTGACAGTGTTTCCGCACCTGCGGCTCGAGGACCGTACCTGCGATCTCACACCTGCGAGCAAAGGCTCGCACCTGCGGAAATGGACGAGGAAGCCTGGGCCCGCACTTGCGGAGGGGAGACCGCACCTGCGGCTAAGCTGCTGAAGAAATTTGTCCTCACCTGCGAGGCTGGGAACGCAGGAGCGATCCCGCACCTTCGATTGGGCAATCGCACCTGCAGATCACACCAGAACAGGTGCACCAACAGCTATTTCAGCTAGTTTTTGGCCTCATGTGGTGTCCGGGAGGCACCTGGGTCCACCCGAGCCCCCTTCCAAATATACCAACAAGTCCCAAATCATAATACGGACTCGCTCGTGCCTTCAGAACGCCCAAAACAACGCTGAAAGTCAAAATCACACCTCAAAACCCGTAGAACCAAACTTAGGAACTTTAAGTTTTCTTGACTTCCCTAACAACGCGCCGAACCGACCTATACTACTCGGAATGACACCAAATTTTGCAAGCAAGTCATAAATAACATAACGGAACTATTCCCGATCTCGAAATTCCGTTCGGACCTTGATAACACAAAAACATGTCCCAAACCACAATAGGAACTTAAGGAACTTCTTATTTCAATATTGGGCGTCGAAACGCTCCCGGTCATCAGAAACCCATTCCGAACATATGCCCAGGTCCAAAATCATCATACAAAGCTACCGAAATCGTCGAAACTCGATTCCGGGGTCGTTTACCCAAAATGTTGACCGAAGTCAAACATGGCCTTAAAGGCTAACCTGAAGGAACCAAGTGTTCCAATATTGCTCTAAACACTTCTGAATCCCGGACCACCCGCCCCCGCAAGTCATAAATCATGATAAGCTGCTACGAAAAGTTTCATTTAGGGGAACAGGATCCGATAACGCAAAACGAGTGGTCGGGTCGTTAGACGAACAACCACTACAACAGTGCTAGATCCACCTAATTTGGATGTTTACCTAAAACTAGTGTATATTAATATGTATACGGTCGAAATCGGAGAGCCCGATTCCGAGGTATGAATTATACCCTGACTTCTAGTTCAGGCCACTTGAAGTAAATATCAAACCCGATTTAAGAACACACGCCTCGAGGGATGAAATCAAAGATCCGGCATGGCCTACCTCGAAGGCAATACAGTTTTGATGACACTCAAGAAAGAGCGGGAATCTCTCAAGGGCACGTAGATCAGGGCATAAATTATGGGACAAGATTTGTACGAGCTAGTACAAGTCCGTACTAGGTTGTTATACACATGTACCAATAGAATTATTTGTCATAATTAGAAATGTACCATATTGGGGTTTTCCCCTCCTATATAAAGGGGACCCCAATCATTTGTAAAGGGATATCATTCACCGCAATAGAACATCTATTCTGGTTTTCTCATTTACTGTGCTCAAGAATTGTTCTTCAACTTTATTGCTCTTAATTTTATGTTCATACTTTATTACTCTTAACTCACCTCGAGACCCCCGAGGCTATCGAGCTCGAGGTTCCTATTCCTTTGACAACACTGGTTTGATTCATCATTTCTTCTCATTTACACTTAATATTACTTGTCTATTTACTAGTATTGGAATAAATCACATATTTTTAGAACCACAAATCAAATATAATTGTTACCACTATTTTCAAGATAAATAGTTTGGCGCCCACCGTGGGGCTAAAGATAATAGTGATTATTTTAGTGCTAGTTTTCTGATATCACACGTTATTCTTCACACTTTTTCTTGTACAAGGTTCTTTGATTTCAGGATTAAAATATGTCTAACTCAGCAAATGCACAGTACATGGAAACAACGACTTCGAATTTCATGGAGAAAATAATGCAACATCTTCAAGGACCGGTGTACCACCGCTTAACCCTGGGGTAGCACCAGCACCAAATCAAGTCGACGTTGGTTCACACATTGCTTTGCACTTCGACTTGGGCACTGATATTGAAGGAAGTGTACGCGCAGGGGACCAACCTGACGCAAAAAAGACACATGCTCGAGAAGAAAGAGAAGTCAGTCTACAAGTAATTTTTGAAATGTTGCAAGCAAAACAAGTTTCTATCACTCAGTTATAGAGTCAGCAAAAGACTCCAAGCGGAGCAGGACTAGAAACAACTCCTCGAGTTGAGCCAACCCCCGAGAGATCAAGCAACAATGGGTCGGAAACTGACCCCATCATCATGAAAATGCTCGAGGAACTCGCTAAGAGGATCGAGTCGGGAGAAAAAAAGATTGAGGATAACGATAAGAAAGTGGAAACCTACATCCGGGAGCACCTCCGGTTTTGAATGGACTTGATTCGAAGAAGTTTTTACAAAAACCATTCCTCCAAAGAAGTTTTGGATACCAGAAATCCCGAAATACAACGGGACCACCGATCCAACGAGCACATCACCATATATACTTGTGGTATAACGGGGAATGATTTGAAGGAAGACGAGATCGAGTCTGTACTACTGAAGAAATTTGGGGAAACATTGTCCAAGGGGGCCATGATTTAGTACCATAACCTGCCCCCGAACTCTATCGATTCATTTTCCATGTTGGTAGAATCATTTGTAAAGGCACATGTTTGTGTAATAAAGGTTGCAACAAGGAAGTCAAATGTATTCAAAATCAAGCAAAGGGAGAACGAGATGCTGAGGGAATTTTTGTCCCGTTTCCAATTGGAACGAATGGAGTTACCACCAGTCTCCGATGACTGGTCCGTCCAAGCCTTCACTCAGGGGCTAAATGAACCATGTTCGATATCTTCGAGGCAGCTAAAGCAGAAATTGATCGAGTATCCCACTGTAACTTGGGCGGGTGTGCACAACAGGTACCAGTTAAAAATTAGGGTCGAGGATGACCAATTGGGAGCCCCCTCGGGATCAGTTTATCCAAGCAGGCTACACGCAAAGGAGTCGAGACATGTAGACGGGGAGCCAAGGCCTAACAAGGAAAGATATCAGCCATACATCAAAGACAAAAGGAACACTTTTAGGCGCAACATACCTTGAAATGATCGAAGAGCAGATCGAGGTCAGAATTCGCGGGGACTCATGAGTAAGACCGGGTTCGATAGGCATTCAGGGTCGGTGGAGGCACCCCGATTATCATAATACAACTTCAACATCGATTCCGCAGGCATCGTTTTAGCCATTGGCAAAATTAGAGACACTAGATGGCCCAAGCCCATACATACCGATCCTTATCAGAGGACCCTAACTTAATGTACAAGTATCATGGTACTCATGGTCATAGGACCGAGGACTGTAGGCAGCTTAGAGAGGAGGTAGCACGAGTTTAACGAAGGGCACCTTCGAGAATTTTTCAGCGACCGGTCCAAGAACCATTTCTGAGAAAGAGATATAAATAGGAAAAATGAACCAGAAGAGCCCCAACATGTCATTCACATGATCATCAGCAGAGTCAACGTCCTACAGGGGACCATATTCAAATGTACCAAAGTATCTATCACAAGGGAGAACTGGACTCGGGGCTACATGCCCAAGGACACTCTCACATTCAACGAGGAAGACATCAAGGCCTTATATCAGCCTCACAAAGATGCACTGGTAATTTCTATCCTTTTAGATAAAATTCAAGTTAGATGCGTTCTCGTTGATCTAGGTAGCTCAACAAATATAATCAGATCAAGGGTCGTGGAGCAGCTCGGGCTGCTCGACCAAATCATACCCGCCTCTCGAGTCTTGAATGGATTCAACATGGCAAGTGAAACAACAAAGGAAGAAATTATCCTCCCCGTAAACGTGGCCAGAACCATACAAGATACCAAATGGTTGATTTCACGCCAAATGGGCCATCGAGCTTGGGGGTTATGATATCAAATATCAACCCCGAACGACTATCAAGTCTCAAATTTTGGCAGAATTCGTGGCTGATTTCACGCCTGCCCTCGTGCCTAAAGTATAAAAGGAACTCTTGCTAAAACGGGCACATAATCGGGGGTATGGACCCTCTTCACAGACGATGCCTCGAATGTGAAAGGGTCCGGGCTCGGTATAGTTTTAAAATCGCCTATGGGCAACATCATTAGAAAATATATAAAAACTTTGAAATTGACAACAATGAGGCCGAGTATGAGGCCATGATTACAGGTCTCGAACTAGCCAAAGGCCTGGAACCAGAGGTCATCGAGGCAAAGTGTGACGCTCTTTTGGTAGTAAACCAAGTAAACGGGAGCTTTGAGGTTCGAGAAGATAGAATGCAAAGGTACTTAGAAAAACTTCAAGTGGCGTTGCATCGCTTCAAAGAGTGGACACCGGTCCATGTACCTTGAGAACAGAATAGGGAGGCCGATGCTCTTGCAAATCCGGGGTCATCGGTCGAAGAAGATGATATCGTCCCAGGGACTGTCGTCCAATTATCGAGGTCAGTGGTCGAAAAAGGCCATGCGGAAATCAACTCAAGAAGTCTACCATAGGATTGGGGGAATAAGTATGTCGAATACTTGAAGCATGGGAAGCTCCCCTCGGACCCAAAAGAATCGAGGGCCCTCCGAGCCAAAGTAGCTCGATTCTCACTCGATGCAAATGGAGCATTATATAGAAGGACCTTCGACGGACCACTAACAATGTGCTTGGGACCGGGGGACACTGATTACATACTACGAGAAATCCACAAAGGCACTTGTGGAAACCACTCCGGTGCCGATTTGTTGGTTCGAAAGGTGATTAAAGCGGGGCATTAATGGGATAGCATGGAAAAAGATACTAAGGAATTCGTTCGAAAGTGTGATAAATGTCAATGGTTCGCACCAATGATCCATCATCCCGGTGAACAACTCCATTCGGTCCTATCCCTGTGGCTATTTATGAAATGGGGGATGGAGACCGTCGGCCCCCCTACCAACTGTGGAAGGTAAAACTAAGTTTATTTTGCGTATGACTGACTACTTCTCGAAATGGGTAGAAGCACAGGCCTTCGAGAACATAAGAGAAAAGAAGTCATTGAGTTCATATGAGACCACATTATATGCCGGTTCGGGATACCCGCCGAGATAGCATGCGCCAATGGGATAATAAAGTAATAGATATAAATGTTAGCGGGAAATGAGAAGAGAATTAATGAAGAATTATGATTGAGATGTGATACATGGATGACAACGGTGGAAAAAAAATGACAATATTACAGAGTCTATAGTCAAATGAAGGAAAATATGAGAGGTGACAGGCCTTGAGACAATGAAAGAGAGTATAGGTCATAAAGTCGTATCCTTATTTCGAGAAATAAGTTTGTGACGCTAACATGATCACCAGAAGGAAAATTTAGACCCCAGAAATAATAGAACTCAGTATGGGTTGGTGAACAAGACAAACTAAACATGAATTAGGGACTGAGTGATTTGATAACGGCCGGCATCATGAGAATTTCAGATTGCATTCCGGGGATAATAGAATGGACAACATAAGAAGATTCATAAGAAGTTCAGAGAATGGTCATTCAGGAAGACGCTTCCCTAAAGCAAGCAATGTGTACAAAGTTAATCTTAAGGGACTGTATGTACCAGTTACACTAAGTGTCACCCTCACGAGTAAGGAAATTTTATTATCCTTGGTACAGAAGGATTACCGCAAGACGAGTAAGGGACATCGATGATGCGAAAGGATGCCAAAGATGAAGAGATAAAACATCTATAGGTAGTTCATCGTAGCTCTAAATCTTAGTACTTCCCCCAAAGGAGGGAATATGGAGTGACATGATATTAAGTCAGAATTAAGTGATTCTAGTAACGATGGAGTGGTAAAGAAGGAATGCGATAAAAAAAATGAAAAGGGGATGAGATTACAATTATCCAAAGCCTGTATATATGCTACGATTCCAGACCATTATGCAAACATGACGTCAAGGAGAGGAAGTAAGGATTCCTTCCCGAAATGTTATTAATAGATAAGGAGCCAATGTGAGAGGTAAGTTAAAACAAAGGAAATAACCCAAGAAATATTATGCGAAACATTGATATGAGAATGAGCCAACGAGTAGTTGGTAGTTGATTAAGGAAGATCCTAGTTATAGCTAAACAGGAGATTACAGATGAGTCAGTAGATCGTGCAAGATAAACATAGTAAAACCCAATATAGTGAATTCAGCCTCGCAATAATGTCATTGTAATACTTAAGAAATATTTAGATAGGGGTTGGGGTTGTTAAAGGCACCGTATAAGTATTACGGGAATAAAATAGAGTGCCACTGGGAAGACAATCAAAATATCAGTTCAGAAGAAACCCTACAAGCACAAGGGCGTGGAAGTAAGTAACTAAATATAATTGTAGGCGAGGAAGAACATCACAAATTGCGTTGACTATACGATGTAATAAGCTCACAGCTTTAGAAGAGTCAGAGGGTCCTCCCTAAATACTACAATCAAAGACTAGCTGAGAAAGTAAGGAATAAGGCTTCAACCTAAGCTGAGTGACCTAAGGAGCGGATGGTCTTATAACAACAGTCTCACAACAACATTGTATGCACTCCATAAGAAAATGGCACCTACCGTGGCTAATAAAGGGAAAGTAAAATCAGAAGTGATATCGAAGATCATATCAGTTGTATGGAATTCCAATATGGGTAGGCATAAGATAAGCTAAGTATGCACATGAAAGGGGGAAGAAAGACCAGGAAAAGTAAAAGCTTACGTTTAAAGAAGGTTGAGAAGGAACAAAAGGAATTATTCGCTCAATGATCCAGAGTTAGTTACATTATGGACGCACCTAAGAGTTTGGAGTTTTATACATGCAGCATATACAGACATAGAAGACTCTGGTATAAGTTAAAAAAAGAAAGAATTGAGCCCAGGGCATAGACAAAGGATTGAGTTGTTAGAAGATTGTATCATGGATATTTCATAATGCCATGAAGGGATAAAATAATAACTAACACCAGGACCCGCTGATCGGAAGATAGCTTAAGTCAACATAAATGCTGATCAGAAGAAAGAGGAAACTAAAGAGTTACATCAACCAAGTAAATCAGGAGTCTTGTTATTGGACCCAGAACTATGAGGGATCACTCTTGATATCAGAGATAGAAAAGAGAAAGTACAACAACCATGTTTTATAACGGCCCTACGATAAAGCCAGTTGGAAAAGTACCAGCCTTATAGGAAGTCAGTACGAAGCTCCCACCAGATTGTGTATTCACTAGAGATGCAAGTGTTATAATAGAATTTCAAGTTATGGACGTGAATTACAACTATGTGGAAGGGAGGCCATGAAAGAGATAGAAGATACGATGCAAGATTTTAAGGTAGTAAGGTAAAGGTGAACAACGTATGAAATACTCGAATGAAGAAGGTGTGAATAGTCCATACTTGGATAAGAAAGCTAGAACCGCGGGGACTCAGTATCGAGGAATGATAGCAGCATTGTCAGTAGCATATCTTCCAGCCTATGGTTTCTAAGTATCGAAAAGTCTAGTTCAGGGAGTAAAAGAAGAGTTTGAGACGATGTGATATCTCGCTTGATGTTCCAGAATAACATAAGTAAATCTATGGTGCAAGAAAGTTGAAAGAAGGTTGCGAGCAGTATAAATAGATACGTTTAGGTCGCAACCTAAAGTATAGTAAATCGAAAAGGTTTTATGACTATGTTAGTACTCGATTGAGTAAAGTACCGGGTGCCCGTCCCGGCCCATCAGTTTGGGTCATGGCAAAAGTAAGGTAGAGCGACGAGATTTTAGGAAGACAGGAGTAAGGATAAGAAAGGGGAAAATGAGAAGGTGACGAGAATGGATAAGTACTCAGGATTAAGCCCATGAAAACAAGAAGAGAAGATGATTTCTCTAAGTTATACAAAGCTCAGTACAACCTGACTTAACTCAAAGAAGTCCAAGACTAATGACATTTAGAATAGAAAGTATTCTGCCCTAGTAAGAGAATAAGGGTGTAATTGTGGTAGGTAAAGGATGACGTTTGGGCCTTCGATTGAGTTATAATTTGAAAAGAAAAGGGGGATTTCATGAGTTGTACGGGATTACAATAACCCCCAAAGGATGAATCATACTGGGATACTATGAAGTACGGTTATGGAAGTATAGTATTGCCCCTAGGTGGATTAGTCTAATGACTTCAGATATTCCCCGATGAGATGTAAGCCTTGGTGATAATGTATTACGTAAGAGGTTTTGAATTATCTATAGTAGATTGCAGATCAACATTGAGGTGAATCCACAATGGATGGATAAAAGTTACAAAGTATGAGATAAGATTAGGCAATTAAACAGTAAGGAAAAATCATTAAAGGATTTAGTTACATATAGGATAAGCAACAAGAAAAACCTGGAGTTTGGTAGCAGACCTCGGTGACGATAAGTCGAAGTAAGATTTATTGTACAATATGACATACCTAGATGCAGTAAGAACATGAGGATGTATAGCTAGGTCTATGAAATAAGATAAAGCAATATTCGTAAATTCGACAAAGTACCGAGCAAAGAACTTTAGTATACCTACAAATTACCAGAGGGACACTTCATCAAGCTCTATATGTGTTTGCAAAGTGAGGCCTAGAGATTGGCTAGAAGCTAGAGAAGAAAAGGGAGAAGAGCCGCATAGGCGCACTTACAGGGTCATATTCGTACAGGCTGCATGATAAAATGTAGTAACAGTTACGAGAATGGAAAGATCCCGAGCACAAGTTGTGGTATGAGAAAGACGCATAAAGCAGGGAATTCTCTAGCCTCTAGATTTATTCACATAACAATTGCCTAAATGGAAAGGAGAGTATTAGGTATTCACAAGAGCTATAAGTTATGAAAATGATAAGATCATCAGTCAACATTCAAGGACGAATGTTCCAAAGGGGGGAATAATGTTACGCCCCGCAATATTACGATGATTTTACGTCCTGCATTATTAAATTACGATGATGTTGCACCCTGTAGTATTGTACATTGAATTTGTCATAAGGTAATTGACGTCATTCCAAGGAAAAGATTATTTGGAGATTATAAGGATTATGCTATTTCAAACAAGTGATGAGTAAATTCATGAAGGTGAGAGGGGAAGCAAGTTAAAGAAAATGAATTTTCGTCCAAGTTTGGCATGTTGGGATAAAATACGGGTCGAGCGTTAATACACCATATTTATGGACTAGTGCCATACAAGGTACAATATTACCTTAATAGTATGATGTATAATGGTATATAAAAAATTAGTAGTATTTTAAGTAATTTGGTAAAATTCTTAATTACGTGGATAATTAGTTAATTATTGGTTTGTGGGAGATTAATAAATTATTAATTAAATAAAAAATTGGATAAGTATAAGAAACCTTACCTTTAAACGTGGTAGCACTACAAGATTTAACTAAGTGACTAAGAGTCTATATAACTAAGAGTCATATAACTAAGCATTACAGCATTACTCTTAAAAGTCCTAAAACTAAGAGTTTATCTCATACGAGTACGGTGAAATATTTTCCAAGAATATTTTACGGATTTTCCCCTAATCCAGATGTGTTAAGGCTAAGCTCTTTCTTTCATTTTGCATGATCTCGTAATTACACAAGTTCTATAACGAGGCATAAAGAAAAATTCATGTCCCGGAGTTTACGTATATTTTTCTAGTTTTGTAAGCTACAATATTCTCCTTATCGGGACTTCATATTCAATTGACTATTTCCTTCTTCTAGTCAACAGAGCAGAGAGTATATATATATATACAGTATTTCAGTATTTTCATTACCATCAAGCTATAATCGATGGGCAGGCCCCTATTGGGAAACCTCTAATCAGATGGTAAGTTATATACCGAGCCTACTGTGGCCGAGCACCTATGAGCGAGCCCAGTTGGTCGAGATAAAGAGCCTAGTATGGTCGAGGGCCTATGAGCGAGCCTACTGCGACAAAGCAGTTATATATATATATACAGTATTTCAGTATTTTCATTACCCTCAAGCTATAATCGATGGGCAGGCCCCTATTGGGAAACCTCTAATCAGATGGTAAGTTATATACCGAGCCTACTGTGGCCGAGCACCTATGAGCGAGCCCAGTTGGTCGAGATAAAGAGCCTAGTATGGTCGAGGGCCTATGAGCGAGCCTACTGCGACAAAGCAGTTATATATATATATACTGAGCCTTATAGGGCCGAACAACTATTTTACTTATTATATTGAGAGAATTGAGTCAGTATCAGCAGGTAAGAATATGTTCAGGTTATCAGTTCAGTTTCAGTTTTCTATATACTACCTTACATACTCGATACATTATTTCATACTGACTGACCTTTTTCCTGGGGACGCTGCGTTTCATGCCTGCCGGTTCCGATAGACAGGTCGAGAACCCTCCAAGTAGGCTATCAGCTCAGCGGAGGATGTTGGTGCGCTCCATTTGCTTGAGATGCTTGTTTGGTTAGTATGATTTAGACGTTTATTGATTGGTATGGCGGGACTATGTCCTAACCTTCATGAAAATTATGTATTCTTAGAATCTTGTAGACAGATGTCATGTACGTAAAAGATTGTATGGCTATGTCGGCTTATGTTCAGTATATGGGTGGTTATTTTTGTCTTATAGGCCAGTAGGTCTTATGTATAAGTTGGTATCACATGTTGTATTATACTTATATCATGACAGTCTTTCGGCTCAGTTATTTATGATAGTATGACATGAAGAGATATGTTATGTTGGTACTCAGTAGAGCAAGTTACCAGGTGCTAGTCGCGGCCCATCGGTTTGGGTCGTGACATAAGTGGTATCCCAAATTACCTAAAATACTAATCATTTTTAATATACCATTATACATCATACTATTATGGTAATATGGTACCTTGTATGGCACTAGTCATAAATACGAGGTATTAATGCTCGACCCATATTTTATCCAACATGCCAAACTTGGACGAAAATTTATTTTCTTTAACTTGATTCCCCTCTCACCTTCATGAATTTACTCATCACTTGTTTGAAATAGTATAATCCTTATAATCTCCAAATAATATTTTCCTTGGACTGACGTCAATTACCATATGAAAAATTTAATGTACAATACTACAAGGTGCAACAACGTCGTAATTTAATACCGCAGGACGTAACATCATCGTAATATTGTAGGGCGTATCATTATTCCCACCTTTTTGGAACATTCGTCCTCGAATGTTGACTGATTCTCTTATCATTTTCATACCTTATAGCTCTTGTGAATACCTTGATACTCTCCTTACAATTTAGGCAACTGTTCTGTGAATATATCTAGAGGCTAGGGCATTCCCCCTTTAGGCCTCTTTCTCATACCACAACTTGTGCTCGGGATCTTTCCAATCTCGTAACTGTTACTACCTTTAATCGTGCAGCATGTACGACTTTGATGTTGTAAGTGCACCTATGCGACTCTTCTTCCTTTTCTCCTCTAGCTTCCAACCAATCTCTAAGCCTCACTTCGCAAACATATACAGAGCTTGATGAAGTGTCCCTCTAGGATTTGTAGGTATACTAAAGTTCTTTGCTCGGTACTTTGTCGAATTTACGTATATTGCTTTATCTTATTTCATACACCTGGCTATCCAGCTGCATGTTCTTACTTCATCTAGGGAGGTCATACTGTACCATAACTCTTACTTCGACTTATCTTCACTGAGGTATGCTACCAAGCTCCAGGTTATTCTCGTTGCTTATCCTATATGCAACTAAATCCTTTAATGTTTTTTCCTTACTGTTCAATTGCCTAATCTTATCTCATACTTTGTAACTTTTATCCATCCATTGTTGATTCACCTCAATGCTGATCTACAATCTACTATAGATAATTTGAAACCTCTTACGTAATACATTGTCACCAAGGCTTACGTCTCATCGGGGAGTATCTTAAGTGATTAGACTAATCCACCCGGGGGCGATACTATACTTCCATAACATTATTTCATAGTATCCCAATGTGATTCACCCTTTGGGGGTTATTCTAATCCCATACAACTCATGAAATCCCCCTTTTCTTTTCAAATTATATCTCAATCGAAGGCCCAAAGATCATCCTTTACATACCACAATTACACCCTTATACTCTTACTAGGGCAGCATACATTCTATTGTAAATGTCATTAGTCTTAGACTTTTTTGAGTTCAGTCAGGTTATACTGAGCTTTTATAGCTTAGATAAATCATCGTCTCTTCTTGTTTTCATGGGCTTAATCATGAGTAATTTCCCATTCTCATCACCTTTTCATTTGCCCCTTTCTTATCCTTACTCCTGTCTTCCTAAAATCTGGTCGCTCTACCTTACTTTTGTCACTGTTGAAGGTGACTCAAAATACTTATATCTCCCTTCTAGAATGGTATCTAATGATAATCTTTATTAACTGGGTATCTCGTACTACTACACCAACAGATTTACCTTGAGCCTCCGATGAACCAGTCCGAACTGCTACACCTATCAATCAGCTAGGACCAATGCCAAAGTTTGCAAAAGAAGTGCAGAGTGTAGTATGAGTACAACTACCCCATGTACTCTGTAAGTGCCGAGCCTAACCCGGACGAAGTAGTGACGAGGCTAAGGCGGGTCGCTCACACTACAACCTGTACGCAATATATATACTAAAGGCAGAAAAGGAAATACAGAATAGAATAAAGTAGCAAATTACAACAACAACAACAACAACAACAAACCCAGTTTGATCCCAGCATGTGGGGTCTGGGGAGGGTAGTCTGTACGCATACCTTACGTGTAACGACCCGACCGGTCGTTTTGCATTATCGGACCCCGTTCCCCTAAATGAAACTTCTTGTAGCGGCTTATTATGATTTATGACTTGCGGGGGTGGGTGTTCCGGGATTCAGAAGTGTTTAGAGTAGTATAGGAACACTTAGTTCCTTAAGGTTGGACTTTTTGGCCAAGTTTGACTTTGTTCAACATTTAGAGTAAACGACCTCGGAATCAAGTTTCAACGGTTCCGGTAGCTTCTTGTGATGATTTTGGACTCAGGCGTATGTTCGGAATAGGTTTTGGATGACCCGGGAGCGTTCCGGCGCCCCATATCGAAATAAGAGTTTCCTTAAGTTCATATTGTGGGTTAGGACGTGTTTTTTTGTTATCGAGTTACGAACGAAATTCTGAGACCGGCAATAGTTCCGTTATATCATTTATGACTTTCTTGCAAAATTTGGTGTCATTCCGAGTAGTATAGGTTGATTCGGCGCATTGTTACCAAATTCAAGAACTTGAAGTTCTTAATTTTGATCTTTAGGGGTTTTGAGGTGTGATTTTGATTTTTAGCGTTGTTTTGAATATTTCGAAGGCTCGAGCGAGTCCTTATTATGATTTGGTACTTGTTGGTATACTTTGGAGGGGTCTCGGGTAGGCCCAGGCGCCTCTCGGGCACCATATGGGGCTAAAAACCTGCTGAAGCAATTGCTGGTGCACCTGTTCTAGTGTGACCGCAGGTGCGGTTGCCCAGTCCCAGGTGCGGGATTGCTCCTGCTGTCCCAGTCTCGCAGGTGCGACCTCCATAGGGGATGCCCTATTCTCGCTGGTGCGGAGCCGCTGGTGCAGACTCAATTCCGCAGGTGCGAGCCCAGGCCCCATAGGTACGGAACCACTGAAGGCAGTGGGTTCTTTAAAAAATGGGAATTCTTCAGTTTTCTCCATTTATTCCCACCATTAGAGACCTTGAGAGCTTGGAAAAGATCCCCACGACCTAGCTACTTAAAGGTAAGTCAATTCTACCCTAATGTTAGTTTAATGCATGATTCCTAGTCAAATTAACTACCTAATTAGTGAAAATCAAGGATTTTCTTAGGTAATTACCCGTTAATTAACCATGAAGTCATACAAAAACCACATATTAATGATCCTTAGGTTATGCGTAAGTGATTCCTTCGAAAATTTCCGTAATCCGAGCATGTGGGTCCGGGGGTGTATTTTGAGTTATTTTAAAGTAGGCTAAAATGGTTAAGTAAATAGGGAAATTCCATGCTTTTGAGTCTAAATTAATGTATTCATGAAACATTTGACTAGTTTTGAATCCCTGGGAGACGAGTTTGGAGATCCGGGCGCATTCTTGACCCGGAAAGTAGGTTCTACACGAGGTGAGTCTCCTTTCTAACCTTGTAAGAAGGAATTTTCCCCATAAGTGATTATAAATAATTGCATGTCCTTATTTGTGGGGGCTACGCGCGTACGAAGTAACGAGAGTCCGTGCGTATGCTATTATGTTGTGTTGGGTAGTTTTAAGACTCACAAGCATGCTTTTATGTGCCTTACATGTGTCCCTAAATGTATTTTGAGTTGCATAGTATCCTTGAATTAGTATGAGAGTATTAGGAAGTTATGTTCAAAAATTATATTGCTTAAGTTCTTGCTTTTGCGTAAAATCTATGTTACATTCCTAATTTTGTGTATGTATACGGCACCCGCGTCGCATGTATGATTCGTGAGCGGAATAGCCCTACCATTATGACAACCCCGTCGCATGTTCGATTCGCGAGTGGGGTAATAGATGCGTCTATGGTTCAAGCCGTTCGACCCTCGGCAGTGCAAATTTATTTTCACGACGCTTCGGCCGTAGGCTTTCGGCATACTATGTGCTATATAATTTACTAGGAGTTTTGTTGTAATTGTATAAACTGTTTTATGTGAAAAGGGAATTTAGTACATTATATGCTAGTGAAATTTGACATGCAAAGGTAATTACAATTATACTTGCTATTTTATGTCTTTGTGATTACTACGACTGTTATGCCTGCCTAGCCCTTATTAAATTATGTTATTTAAATTTTAACCCTAGTAAGTATCACGTCTACCTCTCGTCACTACTTCTTCGAGATTAGGCGGGATACTCACTGGGTACATATTTGTTTATGTACTCATGCTACGCTTCTGTACTTATTGAACAGGCTCTGAGGCAGGTGCATCTGGGTATTCATCTGGAGCTCGTCCCTGACGTATATTTGGCGTGGAATTCTCGGTGAGCTGCTTTCCTTGAAGTTTTTCTCTGGCAGCACCTTGGAGTTTCTCTTTTCTTTTGCTATGTTTGTATTACTTTTCTTCAGACAATAGGGCAAAATTGTAATTTCTTTTGGACACTCGTTTCTACTAGATGTTCGTAGACCTATGACGCCAGTTCCTGGCCTGCCCACATAGTGGATATTCTATTATTTTGGGTTGTAATTATTGGTGGTGATTACTATATTTATTACTCACTTTGGTTGTCTAAGTAACTTGTTTACTTCGAAATATGAAATCTAAAATAAAAACCTCCCAAGTATGGGAAATTGTTTTATAAGTTAAACATGGATCACTAGTAAATTAAGGTTGGCTTGCCTGACATCGGAGTTGGGCGCCATCGCGACCTAAATCAGGATTTGGGTCGTGACAACATGGTATCATAGCTCTAGGTTCACGTAGGTCTCACAAGTCACGGGCAAACTTAATAGAGTCTTGCGGATCGATACAGAGACGTCTGTATTTATCTTCGGGAGGCTATAGGGTGTTAGGAAACCTCTCTTTATTTATGTTCTATCGTGTAGTCGATGGTTTACTAAATCTCATTCTTCTATTCTCTCACTCATGGTAAGGACTCGCGTGGCTGACGTTCCAGACCCGGGAGATGCCGTTACCCCCGCCGTCCGAGGTTGTGGCAGAGGCAATGGGAGGGCACCGACCCGAGGTAGGGGACGAGGGCGTTCCAGAGCTGTTCCATTAGCACCCCCAGCAGATCCGGAAGAGGATCCCATTACTGAGGAGTAGGGTGAGGTGCCCCCAGCAGATCCAGCTCCGATGGACTTCATGACTGCACCAGGCTTCCAGGAGGTCATGGGTCGTATGATGCGGTTCATGGATACTATGACACATGCTGGATTATTTCCAGTGGATCCCGCCACATCCCAGGCGGGAGGGGGAGTTCAGACCCCTACTACCTAGGCCGCAGGACATGCATCAGCAGTATATCAGACCCCGGGTACACTGCCCGTGGGTGGAGCCCAGCTTATAGCAGCAGCACCTGAGCTTAGACCAGATGTGCACAACGATCCACAGAAGTTACTGGATAGATGGACCCGATTACACCATCCTATCTTCGGAGGTGAGAGGGGCAAGGATGACCAGGACTTCATTGATAGGTGCAGGGACATACTACACAACATGAGAATACTGGAGTCCCATGGAGTGGACTTCACTACTTTTCAGCTTGAGGGCAGGGCCCGCAGATGGTAGCAGTCTTATATACTTGGTAGACTGGCAAGTTCCCTTCCTATCACTTGGGAGCAGTTCACTCACTTATTCTGGACAGATATATCCCACCCTCCGAGAGGGAAGAGCTGCGGTATCAGTTTGTGCAGCTGGAGCAGGGACAAATGTCAGTGATAGACTACGAGGCTTGGTTTTTAGAGTTGTCCCGTCATGCCCTTATGATACTCCCTACTAATGCTGAGGGAGTGCGGAGATTTGTAGCTGGGCTGCACTCAGGTATTAGGGCCAACATGGATCGAGAGGTGGACATGGGGACTCCCTATAAGCTTGTGGTCGAGATAGCTCGCCGGATTGAGGGTTATCGATCGAGGGGCAGAGAGCAGAGTTAGCAGGAAGAGAGCTAGATTTTCTAGAGATTTCAGAGGTGCCCCAGCCAGGGGTAGAGCTCAGTTCGGTAGAGGCCAGCGTAGAAGGCCTCCATATTCAGCTCCTCCACCACCTCCCCGTGGTGCTCCAGTGAGGCTTTATTTTAGCGCCATGTCGGAGAGTTCCTATCGTCCACCAGCCATTCAGGGTTCCTCAGGCGGGTATTCTGATCATCAGGGGTCTTGTAGTCCTTACTTTAGTGCTATGCCAGAGGGTTCTCACCGTCCCCCAGCTATCCAGGGTTCCTCTTCAGGTCAGCAGGCCATGCCACCAGTGAGATGTTCTGAGTGTGGGGATTCATGCCATATGAAGAGGACTTGTCCCAGGCTTCGGGGCAAGGCCGTTCATCATAGTTATCATCCTACATTCTTAGCACCGGTGGTTCGTCCACCTAGAGGTGGATGGCAGGCTGGTAGAGGTCGTCCCAGAGGTGGAGACCAGGCAGGGGGAGCTTAGTCGGCCCCTATTCATTCCAGTGGAGGTCAGTCATCCGGTGCTCCAGCTAGCTTCTATGTTATTCCGGCCAGATCAAATGTAGTGGCCTCAGATGTCGTGATTACATGTATTATTTCAGTATGTGGTAGAGAGGCATCAATGTTATTTGATCCAGGATCCACCTATTAATATGTTTTAGCCTTATTTTCTCATTTCCTGGATATTTCTCGTGAGTCCTTGGGCACTCCTATTTATGTGTCCACTCCCGTGGGCGATTCTGCGGTGGTAGACCAAATTTATTGGTCATGTGTGATTACATTTTGTGGGTTCGAGACTAGAGCGGACCTCATATTGCTCGATATGGTCGATTTTGAGATTATCCTGGGCATGGATTGGCTATCTCCCCATCATGCCTTGCTAAATTGCCATGCCAAGACAATTACTTTTTCCATGCCCGAGTTGCCTAGGCTGGAGTGGAGGGGTTCCTCAGTTAGTGCAGCCAGTCGGGTTATTTCTTTCCTGAAGGCTCAACATATGGTCGAGAAGGGTTGTCTGGCCTATCTTGCTTATGTGCGGGACACCACCGCCGAGTCTCTGACGATTGATTCAGTGCCAGTGGCTCGAGAGTTTGCTGATATATTTCCTTCAAAGCTTGCAGGCATGCCTCCGGATCGTGATATTGATTTCTGCATTGATTTATCTCCAGGCACCCAGCCTATATCTATTCCTTCGTACCGTATGGCTCCGAAAGAGTTGAAGGAGTTGAAGGAGCAGCTTGAGGAGTTGTTGGCTAAGGGGTTCATCAGACCGAGTGTATCGCCGTAGGGTGCACCAATTCTATTCGTGAAGAAAAAGGATGGGTCCATGCGGATGTGTATTGATTACCGCCAGTTGAAAAAGGTTACCGTTAAGAACAAGTATCCTTTGCCACACATCAATGATTTGTTTGACCAGTTTCAAGGTGCTCGGGTGTTTTCTAAGATTGATTTGAGATCAGGATATCATCAGTTGAAGATTCGGGCCTCAAATGTTCCGAAGACTGCTTTTCGTACGAGATATGACCATTATGAGTTCCTTGTGATGTCCATTGGCTTGACTAATGCCCCAGCAGCATTTATGGACTTGATGAACAGGGTGTTCAGGCCGTATATTGATTCCTTTGTCATTGTCTTCATTGATGACATTTTGATTTACTCACGTAGCCTAGGGGAGCACGAGCAGCATTTGAGAGTTGTGCTCTAGACTTTGCGAGAACAGAAACTATATGCTAAGTTCTCCAAGTGTGAGTTCTGGATGGATTCCGTGGCCTTCTTGGGACATGTGGTATGCAGAGAGGGTACCAAGGTTGATCCTAAGAAGATTGAGGCAGTTCAGAGTTGGTCGCGTCCTACTTCAGCTACAGAGATCAGGAGCTTTTTGGGCCTAGAAGGCTATTATCGCCGATTTGTGGAGGAGTTCTATTCTATTGCAGATCCATTGACTAGATTGACTTAGAAGAATTCCTCGTTTCGATGGTCCGACGAGTGTGAGGCGAGCTTTCAGAAGCTCAAGACAATATTGACCTCAGCACCAGTTCTGGTATTGCCTTTCGATTCGAGGATGTATACAGTGTATTACGACGCTTCACGCATTTTCTTGGGGTCCGTGTCGATGCAGGAGGGGAGAGTTATTGCTTATGCTTCGTGCCAACTGAAGGTTCACGAGAAGAATTACCCTGTGCACGATTTGGAGTTGGCGGCGATTGTTCATGCCCTTAAGATTTGGAGGAACTACTTGTATAGGGTGACCTGTGAGGTTTATATAGATCATCGCAGCTTGCAGCACTTGTTCAAGCAGAGGGATCTTAATTTGAGGCAGCGCAGATGGCTTGAGTTGTTGAAGGATTAGGATATCACCATTCTTTATCATCCGGGCAAGGCAAATGTGGTAGCAGATGCCTTGAGCAGGAAGGCGGAGAGTATGGGTAGCTTGGATTATATTGAACCAGAGGAGAGACCTCTAGCCTCGGACATTCAGTCCTTGGCTAATCTCTAGGTGAGATTAGACCTTTGAGAGCCTCGCCGAGTTCTAGCACATGTAGTTGCCCAGTCTTTGTTATTGGGAGAGATTAAGGCTCGGCAGTTTGATGATCCGTGCTTGGTAGAGCTATGGGAGACAGTGGTTCATGGTGGTGCCAAGGAGGTTACTATTGGCAAGGATGGTGTTCTGAGACTTCAGGGCCGTTTATGTGTTCCTAATGTCGATGGCCTAAGAGGGAGGATTTTAGAGGAGGCACACAGTTCTTGGTATTCTATTCATCCTGGTGGTACGAAGATGTATCATAATTTGAAGCAGCATTTTTGGTGGAGGCGGATAAAGAGGGACATTGTGGAGTACGTGGCTAGGTGTCTTAATTTCCAGCAGGTTAAGTATTAGCACAAGAGGCCAAGAGACCTACTTCAGCAGATGCCCATTCCTGAGTGAAAGTGGGAACGCATCACTATGGACTTCGTGGTTGGGTTGCCTCGGACCTTGCGGAAAGTTGACGCGGTTTGGGTCATTGTGGATAAGTTGAACAAATCGGCGCATTTCATTCCAGTGGCTACTACTTATACTTCTGAGAGGGTGGCCCAGATCTGCATTCGGGAGATAGTCTGGTTGCACAGTGTGTCGGTGTCCATTATATCAGATCGAGGTCCTCAGTTCACCTCGCACTTCTAAGAGCATTGCATAATGAGTTGGGCACCAAGATAGACCTCAACACAACATTTCACCCTCAGACTGATGGTCAGTCGGAGCGTACAGTTCAGATATTGGAGGACATGCTCAAGGCATGTGTGATTGACTTCGGAGGTCGGTGGGACAAGTTGCCTTTGGCCGAGTTTTCTTACAATAATAGTTATCAGTCCAACATTGAAATGGCACCATTTGAGGCTTTGTATGGTCGACGATGTCGTTCTCCTATCGGGTGGTTTGAACCTGGCGAGGCTAAGTTATATGGCACCGACCTGGTGAAGGATGCTTTGGAAAAATGAAGTTGATTCAGGAGAGTCTCCTAACGACACAGTCCAGACAGAAGAGTTACGCGGATCAGAAGGCGCGTGATGTATCATTTATGGAGGGAGATAAGGTCCTGTTGAATGTCTCGCCGATGAAGGGTATTATGAGGTTCGAGAAGAAGGGCAGGCTGAGCCAAAGGTTTATAGGTCCTTTAGAGGTGTTGAGGCGAGTTGGGGAGGTTGCTTATGAGCTAGGTTTACCTCCTAATTTGTCATGTTTTCATCCGGTCTTTCATGTATCCATGCTCCGAAGGTACCACGCCGACTCCTGTCACGTGGTTTATTTCAGCACTATTCAGTTTGATGAGAGGTTGGGCTACGAGGAGGAGACAGTTGCTATTATTGCTAGACAGGATCGCCAGTTGAGGTCCAAGAGAGTTTCAGCTGTGAAGGTCAAGTGGAGGGGCCAACCAGCTGAGAAGGCGACCTGGGAGTCCGAGGAGGACATGCGGAGCAGATATCCGCACTTATTCAGCACTTCAGATATGATTCTAGGCCTGTTCGAGGACGAACGTTTGTTTAAGAGGTGGAGAATGTAATGACCCGATCGGTCGTTTTGTGTTATCGGACCCCGCCCCTAAATGAAACTTTCCGTAGCGGCTTATTATGATTTATGACTTGCGGGGGTGGGTGGTCCGGGATTCGGAAGTGTTTAGAGTAGTATAGGAACACTTAGTTCCTTGAGGTTGTCCTTTTTTGCCATGTTTGACTTCGGTCAACATTTTGAGTAAACGACCTCGGAATTGAGTTTAGACGGTTCTGGTAGCTTCGTATGATGATTTCGGGTTGGGGCGTATGTTCGTATTCGGTTTTGGATTAGCCCAATATCGAAATAAGAGTTTACTTAAGTTCATATAGTGGGTTGGGATGTGTTTTTGTGTTATCGAGTTCCAAACGGAATTCCGAGACCGAGAATAGTTCTGTTATGTCATTTATGACTTGCTTGCAAAATTTGGTGTCATTCCGAGTAGTATAGGTCGATTCGGCACATTGTTAGCGAATTCAAGAACTTGAAGTTCTTAAGTTTGATCTTTAGAGGTTTTGAGGTGTGATTTTGAGTTTTAGCATTGTGTTTAATGTTCCAAAGGCTCGAGCGAGTCCTTATTATGATTTGGGACTTGTTGGTATACTTGGACAGGGGGCTCGGGTGGGCCCAGGCGCCTCTCGGGCACCATACGGGGCTAAAAACCTGCTGAAGCAATTGCTGGTGCACCTGTTCTGGTGTGACCACAGGTGCGGTTGCCCAGTCGCAGGTGCAGGATCGCTCCTGCGGTCCTAGTCTCGCAGGTGTGACCTCCAGAGGGGCTGCCCTTTTCTCTCAGGTGCTGGCCCTTTCCCGCAGGTGCGGCGCCGCTGGTGCGGACTCAATTCCGCAGGTGCGAGCCCAGGCCCCTTTTACCAGTTCCGCAGGTGCGAGACCGCATGTGCGGTCCTTGAGTCGCAGGTGCGGAGCCACTGAAGGCAGTGAGTTCCTTAAAACACGGGAATTCTTCATTTTTCTCCATTTCTTCCCACCATTAGAGACGTTGAGTGCTTGGAAAAGAGCCCCACGACCTAGATACTGAAAGGTAAGTGAATTGTATCCTAATGTTATTTTAATGCATGAATTCCTAGTCAAATTAACAAACTAATTAGCGAAAATCAAAGATTTGGGTAGTAACCTAAGGCTTTATAAAAATTTCGGGAATTACCCGTTAATTAGCCATGAAATCATAAAAAAACCACATATTAACGATCCTTAGGTTATGGGTAAGTGATTCCTTCGAAAATTTCCGGAATTCGAGCATGTGGGCCCGGGGGTGTATTTTGAGATATTTCAAAGTAGGCTAAAACGGTTAAGTAAATAGGGAAATTCCATGCTTTTAAATCTAAATCAATGTATTCATGCAACATTTGACTTGTTTTGAATCATTGGGAGACGAGTTTGGAGATCCGGGTGCATTCTTGACCCGGAAAGTAGGTTCTACACGAGGTGAGTCTCATTTCTAACCTTGTAAGAGGGAATTATCCCCATAGGTGATTATAAATAATTGCATGTCCTTATTTGTGGGGGCTACGCGCGTACGAAGTGACGAAAGTCCATGCGTAGCTGCTAGTATGTTGTGTTGGGTAGTTTTAAGACTCAGAAGCATACTTTTATGTGCCTTACATGTGTCCCTAAATGTACTTTGAGTTGCATAGTATCCTTGAATTGGTATGAGAGTATTAGGAAGTTATGTTCAAAAATTATATTGCTTAAGTTCTTGCTTTTACGTAAAATCTATGTTACATCCCTAAATATTGATAATTTTGTGTATGTATACGGCACCCGCATCGCATGTATGATTCGGGAGCGGGATAGCCCTACCATTATGTCAACCGCGTCGCATATTCGATTCTCGAGCGGGGCAATAGATGCATCTATGGTTTGAGCCGTTCGACCCTCGGCAGTGCACATTTATTTTCGCGACTCATCGGCCGTACGCTTTCGGCATACTATGTGCTATATAATTTATTGGGAGTTTTGTTGTAATTGTATAAACTGTTTCATGTGAAAAGGGAATTTAGTACATTATATGCTAGTGAAATTTGACATGCAAAGGTAATTACAATTATACTTGATATTTTATGTCTTTGTGATTACTACGACTGTTATGCCTACCTAGCAAGTATCACGTCTACCTCTTGTCACTACGTCTTCGAGATTAGGCGGTATACTCACTAGGTACATATTTGTTTATGTACTCATGCTACGCATATTTACTTAATTGTACAGGCTCTAAGGCAGGTGCATCTGGGTATTCATCTGGAGCTCGTCCCTGACGTATATTTGGCGTAGACTTCTCGGTGAGCTGATTTCCTTGACGTTTTTCTCTGGCAGCACCTTGGAGTTCCTCCTTTCTTTTGCTATGTCGGTATTACTTTTCTTTAGACAGTAGGGAAAACTTGTACTTTCTTTTGGATACTCGTTTCTACTAGATGCTCGTAGACCTGTGACGACAGTTCCTGGCATGCCCACGTAGTGGATATTCTATTCTTTTGGGTTGTAATTATTTGTGGTGATTACTATATTTATTACTCACTTTTGGTTGTCTAAGTCACTTGTTTACTTCAAAATTTGAAATCTAAAAGAAAAATCTCCCAAGTATGGGAAATTGTTTTATAAATTAAACAGGGATCACTAGTAAATTTAGGTTGGCGTCCCTGACATTGGAGTTGGGCGTCATCACGACCTAAATTGGGATTTGGGTCGTGACATTACCCCTACCTAATGAAGGTAGAGAGAATGTTTCCAATAGACCCTCGGCTCAGGAAGGGCAAGAAGAAGAAGAGGGAAGCAAGGAAGGAAGAAAGATGGAAGAAAAAAAGATAAACAATATCCAATAATAGCAACACGGAATACAATACCTGAGGCGAACAAAACCACACACCATAATAAAACTCAATGGATAAGAAGGTAAATGCATGCTACTAAGCCTATCGATTAGCACTATAAACTACCTACTAACCCTCTACCTTAATCCTCGACCTCCACACCCTCCTATCAAGTATCATGTCCTCAATGAGCTGAATCAGCGCCATATCCTCCCTAATTATTTCTCCCCAGTACTTCTTAGCCCTACCTCGACCCCTTCTCAAACTCTCCATGCCAACCTCTCACACCTCCTGACAGGGGCATCGACGCTTCTTCTCCTTACATCTGAACCATCTCAGCCGCGACTCCCGTATCTTGTCCTCCACGGAGGCTACTCCCACTATGTCCCGGATAACTTCATTCTTAATTCTATCTCGCCTGGTACACCCACACATCCATCTCAACATCCTCATCTCTGCTACTCTCATCTTCTGCACATGGGAGTTCTTGAGTGGCCAACACTCAGCCTCATACAGCATAGCGGGTGGAACCACCACTCGATAAAACTTACCCTTAAGTCCTAACGGCACATTCTTATCACATTGAACACTGGAAGCGAGCCTTCACTTCATCCACCCCGCTCCGATGCAATGTGTGAAATCTTCGTCAATCTCCTCGTTACCCTGGATAATAGACCCGAGATACTTAAAACTCGCTCTCTTGGGGATAACTTGAGCATCAAGATTAACCTCTATGTCTGCATCATGGGTCTCACTGAATTTGCACTCCAAGTATATTGTCTTGGTTCTACTATGTTTGAAACCTTTAGACTCTAAGGCCTATCTCCAAACCTCCACCCTTGTGTTAACTTCGCTACGTGTGTCGCCAATCAACACTATATCATCGGCAAATAGCATGCACCAATGCACCTCCCCTTGGATGTGACCCGACAGTAGATCCATCACCAAGGCAAATAAAATGGGCTATGAGCCGATCCCTGGTGCAACCCCATCACCATAGGGAAAAGGTCTGAGTCACCACCCACAGTCCTCACCTGAGTCTTAGCATCATCATACATATCCTTAATCACCCTAATATATGCTATCGGAACTCCGCTAACCTCCAAACACCTCCACAGGACCTCCCTCGTAACTTTATCGTATGCCTTCTCAAGGTCAATAAACATCATATGTAAATCCTTCTTCCTTTCCATGTACTGCTCCACTAATCTCCTTACCAGATTAATCGTTTTCGTAGTCGAATGCCCTGACATGAATCCAAACTGATTCTTGGAAATAGACACTCCCTTCCTTACCCTGGCCTCCACCACTCTCTCCCAAACCTTCATAGTGTGACTCAATAACTTGATATCTCTATAATTGTTGTAATTGTGGATATCATCCTTGTTCTTATAAAGTGGAACCATCGTACTCCACCTCCATTCTTCGGGCATCTTCTTTGCCATAAAAATAACATTAAACAGCCTAGTGAGCCAGTCCAAACCTGCCAGCCCCGCGCTCTTCCAGAATTCCACCGGGATTTCATCTGGCCCCGTTGCTCTTCCCCTGCAAATCTTACGCATCGCTCCTTCCACATCCTCTACCGTAATCCGCCTACAGTACCCAAAATCCCGCCGACTCTCGGAGTGCTCCAACTCACCCGGCATAATGCATCTATCCCCCTCCTCATTCAACATTTTGTGGAAGTATGTTTTCCATCTTCTCCTAATGAGTTCCTCATCCATCAACAGTTTACCATCCTCGTCCTTGATGCACTTGACTTGGTCTAAGTCACGGGCTTTCCTCTCCCTAACCTTGGCAAACCGGTACAACCTCTTGTCCCCACCTCCAGAATAAAATAACAAATTGCAAGAAATAATTACACCTCCAGGAAATAAGCCAACAACGTTCAGAATTTACCAATCCTTAAGTGCAAAAGAGAATATCGTAAAGCTAACACAGCTCAGGGAAACGTAAACACATAGGTTGTTGCGGCGTGCAACCCGATCCCACCGTACATCTCATATTCGTCCCTTATTTCCTCATGATAACATAAGAAACAATAAATATATATAAAAGTGTTGCGGCGCGCATACCCGATCCCACTATATTACAATATCTTAATCATAGTTAACCCTTATACCACCACATCAATCCACCGTTATTACACCTATTGCAGCGTGCAACCCGTTCCCACTATATAGTATAGATTCACCCTTATTCCACCTCAACATATCACCCTTATTTTACCTGTTGCGGCGTGCAACCCGATCCCCCCATATCAATATCAAGTACTTAGTATGCATAGTAAATTCACAATCCAAATTATAGAAAACCCTTCAAAATTTCCTAAGCACCAAACCGAAACAAATAGGAAACTTGTACACCATGAAAGTTCACATAAATAGTACTACACAACAAGACCAGTTCTAAATTGACAACTAAAAGGTACAGATAAACCAGCTTAAGCAAATAGTAGGAGATTATGAAACTATGGAAAGAACTAATATCATGGACAGGTGGAAACAATGACTAACATGTAGAAATTAGGCACGGGAACAAAATTAGAGAATGTAATAATTAAGACACGGAAAGAGAAAATATAAGAAAAGCGAAAAATAGCGAAAACAGATAATTTGGCGGAGCATAAGCACTCGTCACCTCACATATATGCCGCTAACGTGAAACTCACATAACAAATAGTCTGAGGGTTCCTAATTCCCTCAAATTAAAGTTAGACACAACACTCACCTCGCTCCAAAGACCTCTCACTGCTCAATCAGAACTTTGCCTCTCAAACAGGCATCCAGACCAATAGAATCTCGCCAATTACCAACCTAACGATTCAAATTAATCTTTAGGAACTACCCACGATTGCAAAGAATTCAATTTAGGCCATTTTTTAAAAAGTCAACAAAAGTCCACACCCGGGCCCGCTTGGTCAAAACCCAAAATTCGGACCAAAACCCGATTACCCATTCATCCCCGAGCCCGGTTATGTAATTTATTTTGGAATCCAACCTCAATTTGAGGTCTAAATCCCCAATTTACCAAGTCCCTAGTTTCTACCCAGAACCCCCCAAATTCCACCATGAAAACTCTAGATTTTAGGTTGAAAACTTGTGACATGTAGTGAAAGATAGAAAAGAAAAAGGTTAGAATCACTTACCAATGATTTGGAGAAGACAGAGTCTTGGAAAAATTGCCTCTGACGTTTTAGGTTTTGAAAATTTGAAGAATGAAACAAAAATCTCGTCTAAGTCTCATTTTGATCAGTTGTATATCACATTTGCGTCCTGGGGTTTGCAAATGCGAACCTGCAAATGCGAAAAATGTGCTAGGCCTGCTATCATCGCAAATGTGAAAAGGTGTTTGAAAATACGGATATGTGAGGATCACAAATGCGACTCTATGCTTCGCAAATGCGAAGGTCCATCCCCATCCCCATTGCTTGCAAATGCGATGGTCTCTTCACAAGTGCGAGGCTCGCATTTGGTGAGCCAGATATCGCAAATGTGAAATCTGCAGACCTGATGCACCAGCTATGATTTTATAAGTTCAATTCACTCCGTAGCCTATTCGAAACTCACCCGAACCCTCGGGTCTTTAAACCAACTATGCACACAAGTTTAAAAACATCATACGAACTTGCTCGTGCGATCAAATCGCCAAATAACACCTAGAACTACGAATTGAACACCAAATCTAATGAAATTTTCAAGAAAACTTTGAAACTTTTATTTTCACAACCGGATGTCCGAATCACGTCAAACCAACTCCGTTTTTCATCAAATTTTTAGACAAGTGATAAATATGGTATTGGACCTATATCGGGTTCCGAAACCAAAATAAGGACCCTTTATCCAAAAAGTCAAACATTGGTTAAACATTTCAAATTCATTAAGCCTTTAACTTTCAAATTTCGACAAAGTCCGATATCTCGGGCTAGGGACTTCCAAATTCGATTCTGGGCATACCCCGAAGTCCCAAATCACGGAATGAACCATCAGGATTGTCATAACACGAATCCAGGTCCGTTTACTCAAAATATTGACCGAAGTCAACTCAAAATAAAGTTTTAGGCAAAAATTCTTATTTTTCTCAGTTATTAACGTAAAAGCTTTACAGAAAGACGCCCGGACTACGCACACAAATAGAGGAAGGCTAAAACATGATTTATAAGGCTTCATATCACGAAATTAGGTTTTAAAACATGAGATGACCTATCAAGTCATCACATTCTCCAACTTTAAAAAAATTGTTCGTCTTCGAGTGGACATAGAAAAGTACCTGAACTAGTGAAAAGGTGTGGATATCTACTTCACGTATCTGACTCGGACTCCCATGTAGCTGCCTCGACGGGCTGACCTCTCCACTGCACTCGAAACGAAGGGTAACTCTTCCACCTCAACTGACGAATCTGGCGGGCTAGAATAGCTACCGGAGCCTCCTCGTAAGTCAAATCATTGTCCAAATGGACAAACCTAAAATCTAACACATGGGACGGATCGCCGTGATACTTCCAGAGCATGGACACATGGAACACCAGATGAATTGATGATAATCCCGGTGGCAGTGCAAGCCTGTAAACCACCTCTTCCACTCTCTCCAGAATCTCAAAAGGTCTGATATACCTAGGACTCAGCTTACCCTTCTTTCCGAAACTCATTACACCATTCATGGGTGATACCCGAAGCAACACTCTCTCCCCGATCATGAATGCAACATCACAAACTTTGCGGTTGGCATAACTCTTCTGCCTGGACTGAGTTGTGCGAAGTCGATCCTGAACAATCTTGACCTTATTCAAGGCACCTTGTACTAGGTCTATACCAAAAAACCGAGCATCCCCCGGTTCAAACCACCCAACCGGCTACCGACACCGCCTACCATATAATGCCTCATAAGGAGCCATCTGAATGCTCGAATGGTAGCTGTTGTTGTAGGAGAACTTTGTAAGGGTCAAGAACTGATCTCACGATCCTCAGAAGTCTATAACATGCATGGAGCATATCCTCAATAATATGGATAATGCGCTCGGATTGTCCGTCCATCTAAGGATGAAACGTTGTGCTCAACTCAACCCGCATGACCAACTCACGATATACTGCTCTACAGAAGTGCAAGGTGAACTGCGTACCTCAATCAGATATGATAGACACGGGCACACCATGAAGATGGATGATCTCATGGATATAAATCTCTACCAACCGCACCGAAGAATAGGTAACTGCCACAGGAATGAAATGCATTGACTTGGCCAGCCTATCCACAATGATCCAAATGACATCGAACTTCCTCGGAGTCCGTGGGAGTCCAACAACGAAATCCATATTGATACGCTCCCACTTCCACTCAGGAATCTCTATCTTCTGAAGAAAACCACCAGGTCTTTGATGCTCATACTTTACTTTATGACAATTTAGACACTAAGCTACATAAGAAACTATATCCTTCTTCATCCTCCTCCACCAATAATGCTACCGTAAGTCCTGATACATTTTGGCGGCGCCCGGATGAATGGAATACCGGGAACTGTGGGCCTCCTCAAGAATCAACTCACGAAGTCCATCCACATTAGGCAAACAAACACAACCTTGCATCCTCAAGACTCCATCATCTCCAATAGTAACCTTCTTGGTACCACTGTGCCGCACTGTGTCTCTAAGGACAAACAAATGAGGGTCGTCATATTACCGATCTCTGATGCACTCAAACAAAGAAGACCGAGCGACTGTAGAGGCTATAACACAGGTGGGCTATGAAATATCCAACCTCACAAGATGGTTGGCTAAAGTCTGAACATATGATGCAAGTGGCCTCTCACCGACTAGAATGAACGCAAGACTGCCCATACTCGCTGCCTTTCTACTCAAGGCGTCGGCCACCACATTGGCCTTCATGGGATGATACAAGATGGTGATATCATAGCCTTTCAATAGATCCAACCACCTTATCTACCTGAAATTGAGATCATTTTGCTTGAACAAATACTGGAGGCTCCGATGATCCGTGAAAACCTCACACGACACGCCGTAAACATAGTGCTTCCAAATCTTCAGCGCATGAACAGTGGCTACCAACTCTAAGTCATGGACATGGTAATTCTTCTCATGAACCTTCGACTTCCACGACGCATATGCAATCACCATGCCCTCCTACATCAATACTGCACCGAGCCCAACATGGGACGCATCATATACCGTATAAGATCCTGAACTTGTGGGCAACACCAACACCGGTGCTGTAGTCAAAGTAATATTGAGCTTTTGAAAGCCCGCCTCACACTCATCTGGTCATCTGAACGGGGCACCATTCTGATTCAACCAGGTCAACGACGCTGTCGCGCCCCTTTTTTCTCGTGAAATCGAGTTTCAACATTTGACAACTCCTTTTGAGAAGGGAAAGGAATCGGTTATTGAGCGTGTCGCCACCTAACGGATTAAGGTAAGTTAGGGAACCTATTGAAAATGACTCTAGTTATGCTAGTTGCGTCACCAAAGATCGATTAAGGGCTCAAATTACCTCTAGGGGAATGTGTTAGGCACCCCTCGAGGTCCATAACGGTGGGTCCCCGCCGAACTTAACTTATGTGAATTAGTCTGATAAATAAAGTGGAGGAATTATTTAATAGGGATGGGGGTCCTAAGTTTTTTAGCCTATAGGATCACCCCGTGCAACATAAATAATACTTCGTAACTCCCCCAAGACAGGGTTATTACTCATATTATTTAGCAGGCACAGACTATCATCTCCTGCTACCCGATTACTATCTTTAAATTTTTACCTAAAATGCTCTAATCAATTCTAACTCATGTCCTATGCGTGCACTCCCCGTCCCTTACCTATTGTCTTGGAGGCATTGGGACCTCTATTTTTTGGATGGTTCTAGACTCAACTTAGGTTACTCAAAATTGTAAAACTAAGCAACATATAAAACATATTGGACTTTTCATACAAAAGCAGATAAAAGCTCAATTTTGTAATGGCCCGAGCTCTAGTGCGTCGTTTGGAAGCTTGAGGCCATGAGCAGCTTCATTTCAGAATGACTTATTGGCGTGCTCGGAATTGAATTTCAGGAAGTTCGGAGTCGAATTGGAAAGAAAATTCTCATTTCGGAAGCCTTAAGTTGGATGAATTGACTGAGATTCGATTTTTGAGTAAACGACCTCAGAATCAAAATTTAAAGGTTCCAGTAGATTCATATGATAATTGCGTACTTGGGCGTATGTTCGGAGCGGGTGTTGGATGACCCGGGAGCGTTTCAGCGCATATTGTGGAAGTTAGTAATTTTGAAGAAATTTCATAAGTTTGGGTTGAAGTGCATTTCAGTGTTATTGATGACCGTTTGGGATCCTGAGTCCGGGGATAGCTCCGCATGGTGATTCTGGAGTGAGGAGCGCAATCGAAAGTGAATTCGGAGGTCCGTAGGTCATTTTGGAGTCATTTGGCTAAAGATAGAAAATTTGAAGGTTTTAAGGAATTGAACCGGAAGTGAAAATTTGGATACCGGGGTCCGATTCCGATTCTGAAAGTTAGAACATGTCCATAATGTTGAATGCGACTTGTGTGAAATTTTTGGGGTCAATGGGACGTGATATGATAGGTTTCGGCATCGAATATAGAAGTTTGAAATTATAAAGTTCACTAAGCTCGAATTTGAGTGCGATTCATGGTTTTCGCATTGTTTGATGTGATTTGAGGCCTCTAGCAGGTCCCCATTATGTTTTGGAACCGGTTGGTGTGATTGGACAGGGTCCTGGGGGCCTCGGGTGGATTCCAGATGGTTAACAGATTGAATTTGAAATTTGAGAAAAAGCTAAGGTTGCTGGTGTCTAGTGTGACCACACCTACAAGGTTGGCCGCAGGTGCAGCCTTGGTGTTGCTGAAGAGAATGTGGCTAGGCTTGGATGGGGGCGCAGGTGTGGCGCGACTCCCGCAGAAGTGAGACCGCAGGAGCGGTCCGGGCTCCGCAGATGTAGGCGTGGTCGTGTTAGCTGAGACTGCACCTGTGATGGAATTTTCGCAGGTGTGGAGTCGCAGATGCGGCAGGTGGACCGCGGGTGCGAGAAAGCAGGTTGGGCAGTGTGTTATTTTAAGACGAGGGTTTGGCTCAATTTCATTTTTATTTCGACCATGGGAGTTGATTTTGGAGCAATGCGTAGTGCCGCCTTCATCAACTAGTAGAGGTAAGTGCTTACTTCCCAATTTTTGAGTTAAATACATGATTATATGCGGATTTGGGCGTGAGAATTTGTAGAAATTATGGGATTTGGGAGTAAACCTAGAATTTGCATTTTTGGATTTTGACCGCGATTTTGGGCATGAAATTTAAAGTAAACTATATATTTGAGTTCGTGAAGTTATGGGTAATCTTTCTCTTCAAAAAATTTCGGAATCCGGACATGTGGGCCTGAGGCAATTTGTCAACGTTCCGAGCGGAGTTGGGAATTTATATAAATTGGATTGATATAAGTATTAGACTATATTTTCATTGGTTGGCCCGTTATTTGGATTGTTTTGGGCGTGGTGCATTAATGTGAGACGTCGGAAGGGTTTGGAGGCCAGTTATGAATCTTCCGAGCGAGGTAATTCTCATTTCTAACCTTATAAGAGGGAATTGTCCCCATAGGTGAAATAATTAAATATGTGCTACTGTGTGTGGGGGCTACGTACATATGAGGTGGTGAGAGTTCGTGCGTAGCTACTATTATGTTTATGTCCGGGTAGTCTAGGACCCAAAAGCATGTTTTATTTGTCGTACTTGTAACTTTACCGATGAATTTAAAATTTTTTAAACCTTATCGAACTTGGAAAATGAATTTCTAGAAATGATTTAAATACCGTCTTCATGACCATTAAAAAGAGAAATTGTCATTTTCTTGGGTAATTGTTTTCCTGATATAGTCGGAGTGGACTATTTGAATGTGTATGCTTATGTGTGACCGCTTCACAATTTATATTCTGCGAGCAGGGTGATTTCTTCCACTACTCTCATGGGAGTGGGCAATACATCACAACAGGTTAATAGATGCATCTATGGTTCGCGTCGTTCGATCCTTCGGCACTGCAAAATTTACATTTATGTTGGTTCGGGCCGTTCGACCCTCGGCATTTCCTGCGCATGATACTTGCTGGATACCATTTGTGATTTGAACTGTTTAATTGTCTTAAGATATGAGTGGTTAACCGAGATGACAGAAACTGGGATTTATAATTTATAGAAGAAGTTGTCCTTTCCTGCTATTATATGTTATTTGATAGCAACATCCATGTTTTACATCACACTTGATTATATTAATTTGACCTCTAGTAAGTGTCAAAGTCAACCTCTCGTCACTACCTCTTCGAGGTTAGGCGGGATACTTACTGGGTACACGTTGTTTTTGTACTCATGCTACACTTGTTGTGCATTTTGTTTCACAGGTACATGTATATCTATTGGCCCCGCTTGGCGTCGTAGCATGGTTGATATGGGAACTTGGGTGAGCTGCACCTATCGAGATAACCCGCAGCCAGCAGAGTCTCCTTCAGCGTATTGAGTTGTACTTTCTTTACTGTCCCGTTTGTATTCTAGACAGTTCTTGTATTTCATTTGGGTTTTCTTAGAAATTGCTCATGCACTTGTGACACCGGGTTTCGGGAGGTATTTGTTAATTGAGGTGTTAAAACCTTGTTATTTACTCAGTAAATTTTTATCAATTTTTATATAATGAAATGAAAAGTAACGATTTCAAAATAATAAAATAGGAACTTAATTAACTAATGAGTGTTGGCTTTCCTGATTGTGGTCTCCGGCGCCATCACGACCTTAATGGAATTTTGGGTCGTGACAATGTGGTATTAGAGCACTAGGTTCCCTTAGGTCTCATGAGTCATGAGCAGGTCTAGTAGAGTCTTACGGATCGGTACAGAGACGTCTTTACTTATCTTCGAGAGGCTACATGGCTGTTAGGAGTACGTTACTTCTTGATTCCTTATCATGCGGTTTGATTCCTTTTAGGCTTATGCCTACATTTCATCCTACTCCATATTACGCGTCGCGAAGAGTTTGCTATAAATCAGGAATTTGAGGAATTGTAATGGTAATACAGATGAGGTGTGGGATGTTTCTCCCTACGTAGTTGTTGGGCTATTGTCGTCTCCTTGTGGAAGGATATTCTTTCATTTCAGCTCGGTAGCTGCACTTCTAAGAGTTTTGAGGTTATGCGCAGATTTACTATTATGCTTATGATTGGTTATCACACGGTATTGACGTCGTGGTAGGATGCTTGCCCGTGTGGTGGGACAATGAATGACTTGGAAAAAGGTCTCCTCAAAGCGTGATTCCGAGATTTCAGTATTTTATTTCCGGCGGAGGAAAGACAATGGACTATTAATGATCAGGTTCGGGTTGATAGAGTAATGAGACTAGGTGTTTTCAAGTGAGGTGGAATCTTCATCTGTGATGTAGTATCGTCGTCTTCGATCGAATAGAATGTGTTAAGTTCGCCGGTGCCAGTGTTTCTTTGGTTGCATTGTGTCGGAGTATTATGAAGTAGCATTGAAAAAGGGGTTGTCATAGATCGTGGTGTGCGGTGGTTCAGGATTGAATAGGTATTTCTAATGTAGGCGGCTCGCAAAAGATGATGTTCCGAAAGGTTTTAAGTTGTGGTGATCTGCTTGTTTAAGTGCTACACAAAATGATACTGATTGGAGGCAACAACTGGGCAGCACACGATGGGGAAGGACATGTGAGAAGTGTCAGGTGGTAGATAAGTTTCTGGAAGGCCTGGTGTAGGAAGCAAAACCAAGTAGTTGCTTAAATGGGGAGTTTGACCAAAGTGGGAGAGTGACAATGTAGCATATGAGTTCAGTGGTAAGATAGTTGTACATCTTGAGGAGAAGTTTAGAGTGATTTGAGAGTTTTAGTGGACGGTGGTTGGGTCCACGGGCTTAAATTGAAATATTGGCTATTTCGCGGAATATTTAGATACAACAGAGGGGAGTTGCTCGATATGAAGAAGGATGCAACATAGTTGTGAATTAGAAGATATTGTCGCGCATTTAGTAGATTTACATGAGGAGAGGACGTACTTGTAAAGTTGGTAAATGAGAACGGGTGTAGGGTGGGGTATTTATGTCGTAGAGATTGTGCAGTACATCGTCGTTGGAAGGTGTCAGTTTGTAATTTTTCGCAGGTGGGTTATCTTCTGTGAGCAGGTCAGTGGTTGCATGGTTGGCAGAGTTTTCGCGAGGGATTTTACCGATTATTCAGCAAGAGGTCAGATATGAGAATGTGGTTAGTGAATCAGAGTGCTTGTGAAATGCTAACGGAAGGATCTCAAGGAATTTGGCGAGTTGGTTATGCAAGAGCATGTCAACAATGAAGGAAGATTCTTTGTGAGTTCCAAATTTGTGTAATAGCGGCTTCAGGCTAGGTGAGAGAGTTCTACCGCCTACGATTGGGTTGCATGGGTATCTACTGGTGACAATTCTGGTCATCGGCATATTAGTGGGTTATTACAGCGAAGGGAAGAAGACATGAGTAGTAATTGAGCATAGGATTTGATAAGTGTGTGCAAAGGTTGGACTTATGGAATCAGGTTTAGGCTTTGAATAGATTTAGGATTTATCCTTAGTACAGAGGTAATTTGCAAGGGAAGTAATTCAGTCAGGTGCTTATTCAAGATAGGTTTTCAGGTACCAGCGAAGTCGTGGAGTTGATTATATTCGGGACCAAGCCAGAGTAGGTGACTCTTAACATAGCTCCTAGTAGATCCAAAGGTTAGAATGTGGTGTCTAAGGATTTCAAGCCCACGGTATGGTTAAGAATTGAGCTTTCGCAGCAGAATTTAGAGAAAGAGAATATGGGTGGAGTGCTCTATGTTATCTTCGGCTTGGAATGTAGCATTAGAGGGTATGAGATGATTCGTGGGATTTGAGACAACATGGTCTCGTGATATAAGGTCACACAAGATGAGTGTGGATTTGGGTTCACAACAAAGCTATTTTTATTTCCTAAGTCAAGTTGAAGATAAATTAGAAGAAGATAGATTGGTTAGCCATGGTTGAAATGGCACATTTACGGCAGTGATCGGTTCCTTCACCGTGATTAAGTTATGCATGTGATTTTTGACGGTGCGTGCGAGTGCTTGTCAACCGCCGTAATTGATTTTATTTGGAAGTATTCAAGTATTATGGCCTGTCATGGGTAGGCAGATCCCGGAAGGATTATGGTGGTATAGACCATTACTTGAGGATTTGCATGTTTGGTGATTATGAGAAATCACTCGTATGTTGTTATGGTTATCTTGAATTGAGTTAAGTAAAAGGTTTGTATATGATGAAGTGTTTACCCTATTAGTGGTTCAGGAGTTATGACGAGATTCCTATGCGATTGCATATTGGCATGTTAGGTGTAGTGAACGGTATGAAATTTGGAAGCGAGGATCAAGGTTACAGTTCGGTGTTGGCAAGGATGTCATGAGCTCAGATGAGCAAGGAAAGGTATTTTGATGTTTAGAGTAAGCCGGTATCATCTTCAGCGTCACCTGAGATCGGTGGTGGTGTAAGAGGCTTTGTGTTCTGGTTACAGGTTTCTTGGTTGGTTTTACAACATTAGTGTGACCGGTGGAATGGATGTGCATACTTGCTACCTTGTGTGGAAGGTCGTGGGAGTGTGACCTCGGGAAGATTGTATAAGTGTGATATGTAGTCACTTAATTGATTGAAGATTTAGACCATGTATAAAGGATGTGGTGGTGTCGCTTATTTGGGAATTTATGCCTGGAGGGCGCTCGGTTCATTTGGTTGCAGAATGAGGAAGTTTGCTCCGGCTATGATGGTTGTTCTTGAGTGTTATGAGAAAAAGTGGGTTAGCATGGACCTAGGTAAGACTATTAGCTTAGTTCGGTGCGAGCAGAATCGGCTCAAGAGTTGTGAATGGATTTAAATATGATTGTGGGCTCCATGTGAGTCAGATGTGTTCATTTCAGTATAGCGCTTCTCAAGGAGGGGTATTGGGACATTAGATGTTGTTCCATCTTCGCCCATTTCATGTAATGTTATGTTGTGCCGTGTGAGTTGTGAAACGGACTGATAGTTTCTTAAGTGTTGAGGTTCCGTGTAGTGATGATGTTATGTGAGCAGGATAGCTCTTGAGATTCAGAATATGCATACATCTCAACTATGCTTGAGTTTTGTAGCCATATGGCTCTATCAGTCTCCCCAGGGTAGTAGTATGCACTTAGCGTGCTTGTGACTGAAATTCGATAATCTATGGTAATGAGTAATTTAGCTCGGTGTGTATCTCCTTACGTGAATTTTATGTTATTTGGATTGGGTGGCACGCCGCCACGGTTATGTTATTTGGATTGGGTGGCACGCCGCCACGGGCATGTTATTTGGATCGGGTTGCGCGCCGCAGTAGTGTGATGTTGAGTACGGTTCCCTATATCTATTTTCTTTTGTTTTGCTTCCTATTTTCCGAGGAAGGTCCATATTAGTTGTGTGAGTTGAGTAGTCCCTTCGTGAGTCATTTCTTTATGTATCATGTTCGAGTTATTGCCTATTGGCGCATTGTGGCATGACGTGAGACTGTTGGTCATGTCTGGGGTGACTTGTTGTTTGAGCAATTCATACTAGGTGAGATGAGATTATTGGATCAGGGATCAGTGCGATAAGATTATGTGAAGTATATTAAAGGACAAATACCATTATTTGGTTTGTAATGAGGTAATGATTCTAGTCAAGAGGAGAGATTCAATGATTTGTTGACTCTGGAGTTGGTTATAAATTTCTACACATCTTCTCTGTTGTGTCGGTATCGTAAGCATTATAGCATGACCTATATATATGTCATGAGGTGCATTAAGAGGATTAGATTCGTGGAATTTTGGCTATTAAGATCAGGGAATGTCATTATGGTTAGATGACGAATTATGCGGTGTATGGTGATAATTCAGCGGAGGAATGCAATCATATTCTGGTACCTCGTGTAGTGATTAATTCGGTGTTCATATATCGAAAATAGGCCTTGCAGAGAATTTCGGGTGTTGGAACTGTGTTCTGAGCTTATTGTATGGATAAAAGAAGATATCTTCGGATTTGATCGAGCTAATGCGCTCAGTTGAGTGATGGTAGCACAAGTAGGTGCATGAAGTGCTAAATGGTGATTTCAGATAACTCCAAAGAAGGTCTTAGCACGTTCGAGGACGAACGTAGGTTTAAGTGGGAGAGAATGTAATGACCCGATCGGTTGTTTTTAGCTCTAGCGTGTCATTTGGAAGTTTGAGGCCATGATCAACTTCATTTCAGGTATTATGACTTGTAGGCGTGGTCAGAACTGAATTTCGGGAAGTTCAGAGTCGAATTGGAAAGAAAATTCTCATTTCAGAAGCCTTAAGTTAGAAGAATCGACTGAGATTGAATTTCTGAGTAAACGACCTCAGAATCAGGAATTGAATGTTCCAGCAGGTTCGTATAATGATTCCAAACTTGAGCGTATGTTAGGAGCGGGTTTTGGACGACCCGGGATCGTTTCAATGCATATTGTGGAAGTTAGTAATTTGGAAGAAATTTTCTAAGTCTGGGTTGAAGTGCATTTCAGTGTTATTGATCTCCATTTGAGATTTGGAGTCTGGGGATAGCTCTGTATGGTGATTCTGGAGTTAGGAGCGCGATCGAAAGTGAATTCGGAGGTCCGTAGGTCATTTTGGAGTCATTTGGCTAAAGATAGAAAATTTGAAGGTTTTGAGGAATTGAACCGGAAGTGAAAATTTTGATATCGGGGTCAGATTCCGATTCCAAAAGTTGGAACAGGTTCATAATGTTGAATGTGACTTGTGTGCAAAATTTGGGGTCAATTGGACATGATTTGATAGGTTTCGGTATCGAATGTAGAAGTTGGAAATTTTAAAGTTCATTAAGCTTGAATTTGGGTGGGATTCATGGTTTTGGCATTGTTTGATGTGATTTGAGGCCTCGAGCAGGTCCACATATGTTTTGGAATACGTTGGTGTGATTGGACGGGGTCCCAGGGGCCTCGGGTTGATCCCGGGTGGTTAACGAATTGAATTTGGAATTTAAAAAAAAACTAAGGTTGCTGGTGTCTGGTGTGACCGCACCTGCGAGGTTTTGGCCGCAGGTGCGGCCTTGGTGTCGTAGAAGCGGATGTGGCTGGACTTGGCTGGGGGTGCAAGTGTGGCGCGACTCCCCGTAGGAGCGGACCGGGCTCCGCAGATGCGGGCGTGGTCGAGTTAGCTTAGACCGCACCTGTAATGGAATTTTTGCAAGTGCGGAGCCGCAGGTGCGAAAAAGCCGGTTGGGCAGTGTGTTATTTTAAATGAGGGTTTGGCTCAATTTCATTTTTATTTCGACCATGGGAGCTTATTTTGGAGCAATGTGGAGTTCCATCTTCATCAACTAGTAGAGGTAAGTGCTTACTTCCCAAATCTTGAGTTAAATGGATTATTATATGCGGATTTGGGCATGAGAATTTGTAAAAATTATGGGATTTGGGAGTAAACCTAGAATTTTTATTTTGGATTTTGACTGCTATTTTGGGTAGGAAATTGAGAGTAAACTATATATTTGAGTTCGTGAAGTTATGGGTAATATTTCTCTTCGAAGAACTTCGGAATCCGGACACGTGGGTCCGAGGGAAATTTTGTCAACATTCTGAGCGGAGTTGGGAATTTATATAAATTTAATTGGTATAAGTATTACAGCATATTTTCATTGCTTTGCCTGTTATTTGGATAGTTTTGGGCGTGGTGCATCAATGTGAGTCTTCGGAAGGGCTTGGAGGCCAGTAATGAATCTTCGGAGCGAGGTATGTCTCCTTTCTAACCTTATAAGAGGGAATTGTCCTCATAGGTGAAATAATTAAATATGTGCTACTGTGTGTGGGGGATACGTACGTACGAGGTGACGAGAGTCTGTGCGTAGTTACTATTATGCTTATGTCCGGGTAGTTTAGGAACCAAAAGCATGTTTTATTTCCCGTACTTGTAGCTTTACTGACGAATTTAAAATTTTTTAAACCTTATCGAACTTGACAAATGAATTTCTAGAAAAGATTTAAATACCGTCTTTGTGACCATTAAAAAGATAAATTGTCATTTTCTTGGGTAATTGTTTCCCCGATATAGTCGGGGTGGACTGTTTGAATGTGTATGCTTATGTGTGACCGCTTCACAATTTATATTCCACGAGCGGTGTGATTTCTTCCACTACTCTCATGGGAGCGGGACGTACGTGATCACGCTCAACTATGTCTTATAAAAGACTAAGCGGGCGTTGCAAATATAATCCGAGGTATTATGCCCAGAGTCGATCCGATAAGAAATTTACGTATCAATCAAGGCTTTAGAATACGAAACTTTTACTCAATCAATTCTTTCAAGACTTTTTAATATAAATTGGTGATGTTTTACTAATTCTACTAACAATAATAATAACTAACAATTACTAACAATGTGTTGTAAACAATTATGATAAAGGTCTAAGGCTATGGGTTCCCCCGTTGGTGAACTTCCTTCTCGGATACTTCTTATAGTTTGATTAGTTGTCTCTATCAATCATGAACACTCTATCTACCATAAATCTCTCTCAAGTAATTATGATAATTTACTAGACGCACTCTCTCAAGTTACGCTAGCTAGATTGCATTACAGTTCACTTTAGATTGCACCCGAGGTATCGTTATCTCTAATCCAACCTCTAAACCCTCGGTTATGACTTTCGTCTATACTCTGGGAGTGGTGTTGTTCAAACAATTACCTAAATATGCACTCTCTCTCAAGTAGATACATAATAAATAGGAACAGCTAATTGAGGGCCCTTCAATCAACTACAACAAGAACGTAGTTGAACAAATAGAGATGAATCAACCAATCAAAACTATATTAATGTCACAATAATTTTATCCCCCAACGGGTTCCACCAAAACCCTAGATTAAGAAAATTAACTACTCATATTCACAAGAATCAATACTAAAATAACTTGCATAATTGAACTACAAAATAATAAATAAGACCTATAAAAATCAATGTTTGCTTCACTGAGTAGTAATCCACAGGTTTTTATTCACTTCAATGACTTCCTCCCTTTCAAGTTGTGTTTTTGGGTCTATGTATATGTTTGGGATATACCCTAAACGTGTAGGAGACTTCTATTCCATTCGGGAAACACTTAAAACTCTTCAAAACTCGGATTTGACCGGATCAGGGGCCAGGCATTACAGGTCAAATGCCTCAATAGTCGACTCACATATACCATGCTTTATTCACAATCCACTCACTATTCTAACATAGAGGTCAACAACATTACTTTTCCTTCATGAATCATGTGCCTTCACCAAATCAAAGAGTTAGTTCCACACACAATAAAATTTTAAGAACTCTTAGGAACTCAAGATAGAAAGAATTCACTCACTCTCTGAAATAATATTCATATGCCACAAAAGATGCACCATAGGCTTGCCCGTAGTGTACTACTCTACTAATCGAGCTCATTCAGTCTAGGATCAAGTAGGACTTTATTTGGTTGTAATGTAGGCTGCGGGACGGGTAAGATACATTTGGATATAAGAGTGACTACACCTCCCTAAGCACATTAATACGTATACTTTCTCAATCAACCTCAAACTTATATTAAGCCAAACTCCACCTTCACATCAATGTTATTACCCCATACTTCTTTAAGCACAATTACATTAAGAGTCACCACATATATTTTTCTTTCACAACAATACAACTGTTTATTTTATTTATTATTATTATTATTTTTTTCTCAAGTGACTCTTACTTTTTCAAACAGTTCACCTTTCTCCTTATTTAAGTTATTCCCCTCAAAAACCAACCTACCACCCCACACTTTAATTTTTCCATATTTCATAACATTTCTCAGTGCTTACTAGAGGTGA
>ML375203.1:0-29182 GCA_005239525.1 Nicotiana knightiana | reverse complement strand
GTGTAGGAGACTTCTATTCCAACCGGGAAACACTTAAAACTCTTCAAAACTCGGATTTGACCGGATCAGGGCCCAAGCATTACAGGCCAAACGCCTGGATAACGCCTAGCCAGGGCTGGAGTTTGGGCCCTGGCGCCTGGATAACGCCAGGCTGGGGCTGGCGTTTGGGCTCTGGCGCCTAGCTATAGCCCGGTGCACTCCTCTTCGCCTCTTGAGCGTATTTTCGACGTATTTGCATCCATTTAGCTCGGCTTCCATCTCCAGTTCACCTACACATGAAATAGACTCCATTATGCACATAAAAAGTGTATTTTTATCATTAATGCACATAAAATGTAAGGCATATAACGTGTTAAACCATGAATTCTAGCCACGCATCAGTACGCCATGGCAGGTTAATAGATGCATCTATGGTTCGTGCCGTTCGACCCTTCGGCAATGCACATTTTACATTTATGTTGGTTCGGGCCGTTCTACCCTCGGCACTTCTTGTGCATGATACTTTCTGGATACTATCTGTGATTTGAACTGTTTAATTGTCTTAAGATATGAGTGGTTAACTGAGATGACGGAAACTGGGATTTATAATTTATAGAAAAAGTTTTCCTTTCCTGTTGTTATATGTTATTTGATAGTAACATCCATGTTTGACATCACACTTGATTATATTAATTTGACCTCTAGTAGGTGTCAAAGTCGACCTCTCGTCACTACCTTTTCGAGGTTAGGCGGGATCCTTATTGGGTACACGTTGTTTTCGTACTCATGCTACACTTGTTGTGCATTTTGTTGCACAGGTACATATATATATAGTTGCCCTGCTTGGCGTCGTGGCATGGTTGATATGGGGACTTGGGTGAGCTGCATCTCTCAAGATGACCCGCAGCCAGCAGAGTCTCCTTTAGCGTATTGAGTTGTACTTTCTTTACTGTCATGTTTGTATTCTAGACGGTTATTTTATTTCATTTGGTTTTTCTTAGAAATTGCTCATGCACTTGTGACACCGGGTTCAGGGAGGTATTTGTTAATTGAGGTGTTAAAACCTTGTTATTTACTTAGTAAATTTTTATCGATTTTTATATAATGAAATGAAAAGTAACGATTTAAAAATAATAAAATAGGAACTTAATTAACTAATGAGTGTTGGCTTGCCTGACTGTGGTGTCCAGCGCCATCAGGACCTTAATGGATTTTTGGGTCATGACAAATTTATCCCCCACACATAATGCAACAGATGCACGCAAACACATTGGCGTATTGGCAGTTTTAACATTTAAGGCTATTGAATCCTATAGACATGGTTTCTATGTGATTTTGAATTTTAAACATGCTGACAGTTTATGAAAAGTACCTCTAGTTAATTCTGTAATGTATACGTACTGACAGTAATTCCTAGGTGATTCTGTAATTGCCTATTGATTTCAATTTAAAGCATTTAAACCTATAGGCAGGTTATCTAGGTGGCTTATTCAACAGTTGACAACAGAAAAAACTCAAAATTATTACTTACTCCTATAGGCATGCTTTCTAGTGGTAGTTAGCAAGACATTAGGCAGATTCCATTTTTGGTATTGGCACAAATGATAGTTATCCTTATGAGCATGAGTTATACTCTTAATCTTTGAGTCTGTTTATTAATTCCTAAAGACATGCATATTAACTAGGCGATTGTGACGATTGATTAAGGCCTATAAACATGATTTCTAGGTAAACAGATCTGAGTATGCTGTAATATAAACTGATTATTGCATTTCTTATAGGCATGGTATCTAATCATGCGAAGCAAAACAGACAGTATTCTCACAGAATAAAATCGCTATAGGCAGGTTTTCTAACATGCGATGGCAGACTTAAATATTTAGACAAATTTTAGCACAAAATATTTGGGCATAAAACAAAACATATGGGCATGTTATCTAACATAATAGTAGCAGAAAACCTAAAGGCATATTATCTAACATAATAGTAGCAGAAAACCTAAAGGCATGTTATCTACCCACATAATATCGAATAGACCCATTTCCCAATTTTATTATCACCCCCAATTGTTATTACAAGTGATTGTTACAGACCAGAATCCAGTGTTCATAGAATCACAAAGTGATTGACTACTTCTGTTTTAAAGCACAAGCATACCAAGACTAGTCCTCTAGTGTGTCAAATTTCCTAAGGGATTCATGAACCCTGAGCAGTGCTTACACCAAGAAGGCCAAGGACAGTCTCACATCAAAGATTTTTGGGATTCAAAAGAGTGCAGGGCAGGATTTGGAGTCAGGATTAGGGTAGAGTCACACACAGAAACAGAGATAAACACTTTGAAACTAATAAGTTGGAAACTGACAAGTTTGAAATGTTAACAAGAGACCCAAAACATGCTTCACAAAGGCAGTATAGGATTCAAATTAAGACAAGTAATATAGAAGAAATTCACTGATCAATCAGGAATCAAACGTCATACTAGTGATTAGTAAGAACTAATTGCATAATGAGCATAGAGTCAATGAAATGACATACTAACAGATTCGAAAACAAACTAAGAGATACATGTTGAACCAATCTTAGGGAAAGATATTAGATATACTTGAAGATAGTCTTAAGTACACATGATTAAGCAGGTTCGATCAATTAGTCTACTAAGTTAAACAAGTCTAACACACATAGAGCAAGGAATCTAGTAGTATATTGAACAATTGAAATGGTAGAGAGGTTTCAGTAACTTACTAGTTCGAATGAAACAGAGAAAGGTAAAACAATGAGGCAGCGATCATCAATAGCAGCAAACAACAATGGAGATTTCTGGCCTTGGCTTCCAGCCGGCCAGGAATCAAAACAGAATATAATAGTAGTATAGAGTATAGAGTTTTAGTAGTGAAAGTAGTTTCAAGTTTTTCATTTTTTTAAGGGAAAGAGGGAAGAGGTTTAAATAGAATTAGACTAGGGTTCATAAACATGGAAATAATCAATCAACTAATCAAGGAAAGAACTCAGAACATTATTAAGGTAAGCTAGAAATAACAGTGCATAGACGCGTAAATTGTAGTCATAGTGATTTAAGGAATCAGACAAGTCTGGGAATAAAAGACTCTTAAATTAAAGGCAAGAGTCATAAATAGATAGGCAGAATCAGTAAGGGAAAAGGAAATAAGAACCGAATCCCTAATTTTAGGGTAAGTAAAATTAGTCAGAATAATCAAAGAAAAATCAAAATGACATGCACATGGTCAAATATAGGAAAATATTGACGAAAAATGTTAACAAATAAGAACCATAACAGATCTCAGCTCTAATTTTAGAGGTAATAAAACTGGCCAGCAATATCAAGAAAATAGAATGCACATTGACAGATATACGGGAACGTTAAGAAGATACTCACCCAAAATAAAAAATATATCTTAAAAAGATCTGAGCCCTAATTTCAGGGCAAATGAGATTAGTCAGAATGTTTTTAACAAAAATTGAAAAAAACATTCATAGACAGGTACGCGAAAATACAAAGAAGATTTTAAAAAAAAAATAAGAAAATTTTTAAGCAGATCTTTGAAGATCTAAAACGTAATTTTTAGGGTAAATAAAGAATCAATAGAATTTTAGAGATTTGTACCCAAAGAGGTGAAGAATGAACATAGATGGAAAAGGGAGGAAGTTCGAACCAGATTTGGTCCGGAAATGGGGAAACCAGCTTGCCATGTTAGGCAAGCCACTATGATATGCCATAATCGAGTAACCAGTAGTGAGATAAGCTAAATAAGGTAAGAAGATTGTCGATTAATTCTATATCTGGTTGGAATTGAAGGGAGATTAGGGTGACGACGCTTGTTGATACCCAATTTTTTCATATATATATCTCAAAAATACATATATACCTTCAAAATAGTGCATGAGCATTAACTAGTATTTTTTCATAATTTTTTGTAATTTTAAAAGGATTTTTAATTAATTTATCCAGCATCTTATTATCTAAATAATTACTAATTGCAATACAAAAAAATTTATTGCTTAATTTTGTCATTTATATTTATATTAAGATTTAATTATTTTATGCATAATTATATTTACATCTTTAGGTTATAATTGCAATAATAGCCATGCGTGCATAATCACTTTATTCACACGAAAAATGAATTTTTATATATTTATAATATTGAGTAATTATTTTAAATTATTTTCATATACAAATAACATTTTTTATCATCTATTAATTATTTTTATAAATTATTTTATTAGTTTAATTGGGTATTTAAAACATAGCCTTTTTTATTAAATTATTTAGGACCTACCCAGCCCAATACTAACCTAACCCATAACCAAATAACCAAACCCTATCCCAGATCCATACTTGTCCAAATTAGACCCGCTCGCCTAAAACTTTAATCCTAGTTGTTGATCTCAGAAGATCAACGACCCTTAATCACTCACCCCTCTTAATTAATCAAACAACCCCAAAACCTATCTCATTTCTTCCAACCCACCGCCTTTGGATCCCCAACTCTCCTCTCTTCTCTCACAACCCTTCGAACCCTAGCCTCGCCGTCACACATCCCTCTTGATTCATGGGCTTCTCCTTCGATTACGTGCCTTATTTCGCTTCATCTCTTTACTGGTTATACGATTCTTCTGTTACTTGATGTGAATCTCAATACACTCGAACCAAATCTGGTTCGAAGTCTCTGATATCTCAGCTATTTCGTCTATGTTCACTCTAATACATGTGAGTACGAATCTTTTCGTATCTTATGGTTTCAAATCTCTGGTTCAAACTAGATTTGGTTCACTTCTTTTTATTTTTTAAGAACCTGGATGTTTCCTGGATAAATCTGCTTAGATCTTGTTAGATCTGAAACAATTTAGTGTTTGTCTTAATATTTCTTCTTTAAAATTTCGATATTTATGTTTCTCACCACTTTTATTATTTTATGACAGATTTTCTAGGGTTTGGTTCTAACGAATATTTGCAAGAAAATGTTTCAACGTTTAATGTTTCATCTATTGTTCGACTGATTTTTTTACTTGATTTAATTAGTTTCATCTATATATATTTCTTAGGGTTTTGATTATTTATTTATCCTACTGTTTCTGCTCATTTACCTTTAACTCTTTCAATTAATTGTTAATTGATTTTACTTACCTAAATTGGATTTTGAAATCAGCTTTGCTTTAGTACCAGTATTTCCTTATTAAGATTTTAACTGTTCTTACCTTAGTTATGTGATTTATTACTCGTACTACTTTCCTTAACTCCCTTACTGGCCTGATTTTTATGCTTTGATTATGGCACTAACTTCTAATTGATTCCAGAACTATTACCTTGTCTTATTTGATCCGGTACTTGACTACTGATTGATTCATTAAAATGTTTTCCCTAAATTAAGTGGTATTAGCCTGATTTTATGCTATTTTCCCTGTTAATTGATTGAGGTCGACTCTAATTGATTCTGAAGTTATGCCTTATTTGTGTAGGATTGATTCATTTCCTTATTTGTCTATCTCATTGAGACTATTTAAAACCCATTCCCCATTCCCTTTACACAGACTCGAAACATGTTATTCATAGAACAAACCTAAGTTCTCTTTGTTCTCTGTTGTTTTGATTTCTGTACTAAGTGGTTATTATTTAGCCGGCTGAAAGCCAAGGCCAAATTATTCTGGGAATTAACTGCTATTGCACCTTTACTTGTTTTCTTCTCAACTGGTATGCCCTAACCATTGCCATTCCATTCTTTATGCTTTGTTTGACTAGCCTATTTCAATTCCTAGCATGATTATGTTCTTTATATGACAATTTGATGATCCTGTTAACATAAGGCTAAGTTATTTCAAATAGCATGAATCCTCTCCTAAGATTAAGGTTTAGTCTGCTTTCTTGCAAGATGTTGTAAACATGTGATCACTTGTCTGTTGCTTAACTCATATTTCCTGTCTATTTAATTCAGATGTTTTGCCTAATTGCTTCTGTGTTTTAGCCACGATTATTTTAAATACTAGCATGAATGCTGCCTAGTCATATGCCAATCTGCTTGAACTATGTGTTGAACATGGGTTTTGTCTGTTTCTTGGTGCAGTTTTGTTTGCAATTTTGTAATCTGAATCTGTTTGCTTTTCAAAATTAATCCATTTCTAAAACCTGTCCCCCTCCCTTTAACCTTTATGCAATGGTTTTCCAAACTCCTACTCTTATTTATTTAGGTTCATACCACCCCCAGTATGAGCACTGTCTTGGATCCTTGAGACTCATTTGAACTCTGATTAGCCTGATTTTATGTTATTTTGCCCTGTTAATTGATTGAGGTCGACTCTAATTGATTCTTAAGTTATGCCTTATTTGTGTAGGATTGATTCATTGCCTTATTTGTCTATCTCATTCAAACTATTTAAAACCCATTCCCCATTCCCTTTACATAGACTCGAATCCTGTTATTCTCAGAACAAACCTAAGTTCTCTTTGTTCTCTGTTATTCTAATTTCTGTACTAAGTGGTTATTATTTGGCTAGTTGAAAGACAAGGCCAAATTATTCTAGGAATTAACTGCTATTGCCCTTTACATGCTTTCTTCTCAACTGGTATGCCCTAACCTTTGCAATTTCGTTCTCTATGCTTTGTTTGACTAGCCTGTTTCAATTCCTAGCATGATTCTTTTCTTTCTACAACAATTTGATGATATTGTTAACATAAGGCTAAGTTATTTCAAATAGCATGAATCCTCTCGCAAGATTAAGGTTTAGTCTACTTTCTTGCAAGATGTTGTAAACATGTGATCACTTGTCTGTTGCTTAACTCATATTTCATGTCTATTTAATTCAGATGTTTTGCGTAATTGCTTCTATGTTTTAGCCACGATTGTTTTAAATACTAGCATGAATACTACCTAGTCACATGCCAATCTGCTTAAACTATATGCTGAACATGGGTTATGTCTGTTTCTTGGTGAAGTTCTGTTTTCAATCTTGTAATCTAAATCTGTTTGCTTTTGAAAATTAAGCTATTTCTAAAACCTGCCCCCTCCCTTTACCCTTTATGCAATGGTTTTTCAAAATCTTACTCTTAGGTATTTAGGTTCCTACCACCCCCAGTTTGAGCACTGTCTAGGATCCTTGAGACTCATTTGAACTCTGACACATTGGGACTAGTTTTCCAATCTCTTATTAATTGACGTATGAATGTGGTTCTGGTGTGAGCATTGCCCTGGGTCCCGGAGGCCCTTGGGAACTTTGACACACTGGAATCCTAACTTTTAATATGCCATGGATGGATCATTACTATACTCCAAAGTTGTTCTATTGGAAGGCCTGGTTCCCAGGTTTATATTGGGCCTATGAAGGCTCCCTGTAGCGTAATGAATATTATTATGTAATTCATTCTAGGTTGTAATAATTTCTATAATAACAGATTTGTGGTTGATTAGTGAAAGTTGGGGGGTTTTCCTTCGATTTTTGTTAAATTTGGGTAGAGATCCTGCCTATAGGTTTAATTATGTTGATCAAGTTGTGTGATTTCCATTATTTGTTTAGAGATCTTGCCTATAGGAATTTCTTGATTGTTTAGTTCTGTACTTTTAAACTCGCATATTAGAGATCCTGTTTATAATTCTGCATTAGAAATCCTGTCCTAGGATCCAAACATTTTTAAACCCCAACGTGCATTAGATACCATGTATATAGGATTATGTTTGTTTGAATAATAACCTTTTCTGGCAACCTGCTTAAAATTCTGCCTACATACTTTTAATAGATACCATGCTTATAGGAAATAAAGATCAATTTAAACCTAGAAATCATGCCTATAGGATTTAAACTAGTAGATATCATGCCTATAAGAAGTAAGGATCAGTGTCAACTTAGAAATCATGCCTATAGGGGTTTAAATCAATTCTGCAATTAGCAAGCATTCCTATAGGACTTAAAAGGAACAAAATCTGTCTTTATGAGTTAAAATCAGTAGTTCACTTAGAAGTCATGTTATAGGTTAATAATAAACTCGTACAAACCATGCCTATAGGGTTCCGTTAATGAGTTCTAAGTTCGACCAATTCTGGATAATTTCCTTTAGGCAAGTCTGTAAGGGTTGTTAATGATTCTGGGCCTAAAAACTGTGACAATTTGCTGCCTGAAAGTGCCCAGATTCATGCTTAATAAAATCAGTAGGAAAGCTAATAGGCCTCGATGCTCGCCTCAAAGTTGTTTCTTTACATTCTGTTTCTGCTCATACAGATATCCTACCTATAGGATTCTAAAATTAACAAAGTTTACTGATTCATTTGCGTGCATTTGTTGCTTATGTGTGAAGGTCAATGTGAGCCCTTATTTTTTTCCTTACATGAAAGTACTATCTATATTTTGTTTTTCCCCTAGATTTCTCATTTTTTAAAGTAAATATAGTTCAGTCTAGAACCACCCTAAATAAAGGTCCTAAAACCTTTAGGTCTATAGGTAAGGGACTGGTAAGGCACACATAAGGAACGAGTTAGAAGCTATTAGAACACTTAAGTAACAACGAAAAGATAGTAATTGGGTAGTAAAGGAGATGATATCCCGTGCGCTAATGCTATGAGTAACACCGTAACTTGGGGAAGTTACAAAGTATTGCATGGAATTATCCTATAGGCTAAAAAACCTAGGACCCCCTTTTATTCCTGTGTATAGTAACTTGTATTGTCAAAATTGTTTTCCTTCCCTCTTAGACTAATTCGCTCAATTTACGTTCGGTTGGGACCCACCGTTGTGGACCTCGAAGGGTGCCTAACACCTTCCCTTCGAAGTAATTTGAGCCCTTACCCGATGTCTGGTGATGCAAACTGGTTTATGAGTTAATTGCTCTAGGTAACCTAACACACCTTAATCGGTTAGGTAGAGACTCTTCTAATCCCTTACCCCAATCCCAAAAGAAGGATTTGTCCCAGAAATGTCGAAACCCAATTTCGCGAGAAAAAAGGGGGTGCAACAGCATGGCGACTCTGCTGGGGATATTTCTAGGCTTTTACCATAACGAAACTGATTTTTATGAATTTTGTCTTTAAGCATTCTTTTATTATTCCGTCAATACTTGAATATCCCTTCCCACTTTATGTGTATTTATTTACCTATCTTCAGTTATTTACGAATTCTCTTTCTTGTTTTATTACTCTTTACTATGGAAACTGACGTGTCTCTCTGTTTTCTTTCTTAATTGTTTTTACAATTATTAAATACCACATTTATCATTTTTCTATCGTGCAAATACGTGACAACGTGCTATTTTCTGTCGCATAAATCATGTTCAACCTCATATTCCACTTGTGCGTAATTAATACAATAGCAACACTTGATGAGTGTTTGCGCTCTTCCTATATCACCCTATTTGAATTTGGAAAGGCTTATTTGCGATAAAACTAGTCGATCAACGGTGCAGTTGATGGTTTTGTGCCATTCACCCTCAAGTCGTCCGCTTGAGGGTACCGTCTAGACTTCTATAGAAATATTGCCCTGATTATAACTATACATGTGTCATGTTTAAACCTAGCCCGGGTTAATATGTTGTCCACATAATAACCCTTTAAGGAAATCCTTGTCCAAATTCCACCGGGGTTTCCATAATCCTAAAGGAAACAACCACGATCGTTTTTGAGAAATATGTGCCAATATACTAATCGTTAATGTATAAATAGTTGAATCTGGAAGGGGAAAGGGTCTAACTCTATTTGATTTGTAGAAAATGAGGCACGAAGTCCCCAGGTTCGGCATGGTTCGTAACATACCACCATTGTTGTTAGATTTGTGGGAAGACCTTCTGTTGAGTGATGAAAATCATGTGAAGAGAGTCCTTGGAAATCTACCTTCCTTATTAGATATCCAACCGAACAACGTGTTGATTGAAGTTGCTACTATGTTCTGGGAAGGAGAAAGGGCCGTATTCCGTTTCGGTAACATAGAAATGACTCATCTTCTCGAGGAAATAGGGGGATTCACTGGACTATCCTGGGACAGACCCGATTAATTGGTTCCAGAAAATTGCACTCCCAGAGGGTTTCTGAAAATGATGGGTTTGAAAAAGAATGACGACTTGGTGTGTCTGAGAAGTCCTATATACCCTTTGACTTCCTTTATGAACGGTACTGTCACAACAAATCCTACTGTATCTTCCATTGCGAGTTCTCAATCACTTCATTGGGTTGGATTCATCGTTGGGTTGTCGTGTTTATCGTCTTCTTCTTGGGTATGATAGTGTTTCCAAATAAAAAGGACAGAGTTCACACCAGACTGGCCGTGGTAACCAAAGCTTTAATGGGAGGAATCGAGGGACAAAGATATATCACTGTCCCTATGATTATAGCAGACATATATTGGGCCTTGAATCGCTACCAGAAGGGGTTCAAACACTTCGAGGGTTGTAATCTGCTACTCAAAATTTGGTTGCTTGAACATTTCCAGAGAGGTCAATACTTCCATGAGTTTCCACGAAGGTCGTGCAATGATCACATAGACTTTCATCACCCTAAAAGAATGACCTTTATCCTAGATAGGTTTGCTCAGCCGGAGAGTGCAACAGAATGGGTGAAATTTTTTGACAACTTGACTGAGGACCAGGTTCATTGGATGTTCGAGTGGTTCCCCACAAATGAGTTCATCATCCTTTATAGGGATGCTCCACACTTGTTGTTGATCGAGTTAAGAGGTATACACCCCTATGTTCCTATCAGGGTCATGAGACAAGCTGGTAGAAAACGGATTATACCATGAGCCTCCAAAATGAGTCACTACAGGGCGGATTTCCAAGATGATGACATCCCATACAAATGTGAAGCTCAACATATGTAGCACTCGAAGATTATTTTGGAAAGGGACATCATCGAGCCAGATTGATATCACACAGGGCACGTGTACTTTTACCCATCATGGTTGGAGGACTGCATAGCAGGAATAGTCGAGCTACGGCTCGGTCAAGGAAACAGAGTCATATATGAAGCTGCTGAAGTACAAGTGAAGTGTAACAGACTACGCTAAAGGGTTCGCGAGTCCGAGGCTGAGCATCTGGAACAACACAAGACTGATATGGAATTAATCAATGAATGGAAAGAAACGACTACCAGATCGAATGAAAGGTTAGAATATCTAGAGCAGGGTCTGATGGAGCTGGAAGGGAAGATGAGGAAAAGAGTCATACACTGCCAGAATGCTGAAGGTATCGAAGGAGGACTATAGCAAGGGCATACCTGGTGCTAGACATGTTCGACCTGGGAACCTGATCGATGGAGCCAAGAGAACCAGGCCTGGAGAAGGTCCTTCTGAGGCAAAGTAGATAGTTTTATTCATTTTTGCTTTTCGAAGGTAATAAGGCTAAGTGTCGTTTAAGATTCGTTTTATTTATTGTGTTAATGAAATGAGGAAAGTATTGGCATTAAAATTCTACAAATCTACTTGTCGCTAGGCCTACCTCGGGCACAACGAGGCTCCCAAATTAGGACGGGAATTTACATTCCCGCAATATGTGTTTAAATACTGCAAATATTTTTCAGAACTCTCACTAACTTGGTTACCTTTTTTTTTCTTTATTTTTTAATTATTCCTATCCCCTAAGGTTGGTTCACACATACTGGCATTGATGTGTGGCTAGAATTCGTGATTTTAAGCATTATATCCCTCGCATTTTATGAGTTTTAATGATAAAATACACGTCATATGTGCCTAATAGGGTTTATTTTATGTGTAGGTGAATTGGAAATGGAAACGGGGCTAAACGGATGCAAATACGTCGAAGAATACGCGAGAGGGGACACCNAATTCCTATATTACTTGTCGACCACGTACACTTGCGTGTGCATTGGGAAATCAACCAACAGGCATCATCAGCATATCACACAAGATCCAGAGGCCCTCAACATCCTCCTCCTCCAAGTGCATTAAAAGTCAAAAGGAAAGCTAAGATGGATAATATGAGTGGCGACAACACCGCACATACTGAGAATGCAGAAACTTCTGATGGTCAGAGTACTCCGACACCAAATGACTTGGTTTTGCGGCTTGAAAAGAAAATACTTGAACTGTAGGGTGAGCTTGAGAAGGTCCATAACTTGGAAAAACTCTCCCTCACACTAAACGTCCCAGATATCAACCATCCAAATACCCAAAACCCGACATCTCCTCAAAATACACCCAACCAACGCCCGCAGAATCCTCACGTACCCGAACAATATACGACCCCTTCTCAAAATCCTTTACCCGTACCTACACCTCCTCAACCTTGGCATCTCCCAACTCAATATCCATAAACCACTTACCACACTCCTCAGAATACCCCACAACCTATCCCCAATCCCCAAAATTCAACCGATGATCACCACTATACCCAAGATCTTGTCCTTCACCAAAACAACCCCATATACGTGGAAACCTTACCCCACTCTACTCAACCAATCTCATATACACTAGAATCCGCCGATAAAGACCTGCTCATTAAGAACATGGCAGAGGAGCTCAAGAAACTCAGAAGATGAGTTCAGGGTGTTGAAGGAGCCAAAGGAATTGAAGGTTTGAATTATGAGGATTTGTGCATTCAGCCAGATATGGAATTGACGAAGGATTAAAAAGATCCTAAGTTTGAGATGTTCGATGGAACGGGTGACCCAAAGGTACATTTGAGGACCTACTGCGACAAGCTCGTAGGGGTTGAAAAGGACGAAAGGATTCACATGAAGTTATTCATGAGAAATGTAACGACCCGACCGGTTGTTTTGCATTATCGGACCCAGTTCCCCTAAATGAAGTTTCCCAAAGCGGTTATTGTGATTTATGACTTGCGGGGGCAGGTGGTCCGGGATTCAGAAATGTTTAGAGAAATATTGGAACACTTGGTTCCTTCAGGTTGGCCTTTAAGGACAAGTTTGACTTCGGTCAATATTTTGAGTAAACGACCTCAGAATTGAGTTTTGACGATTCTGGTAGCTTCATATGATGATTTCAGAATTGGGTGTATGTTCGGAATGGGTTTTTGGATGACCCGGGAGCGTTTCAGCGCCAAATATCGAAATAAGAATTTCCTTAAGTTAATATTGTGGTTTGGGATGTGTTTTTGCGTTATCGAGGTCCAAAAGGAATTCCGAGACTAGGAATAGTTCCGTTATGTCATTTATGACTTGCTTGTAAAATTTGGTGTCCTTCCGAGTAGTATAGGTCAGTTCGGCGCATTGTTAGTTAATTCTAGAACTTAAAGTTCAAAGTTTGATTCAATTTAGTTTTGGGATCGGATTCTTAGTTTCGTTGTTGTTTTTCACGTTCCGAAAATTCGAGCAAGTCTATATCATGAATACAAACTTTCCAGTGCCTTTGGACGGGGTCCCGAGGGGCTCGGGTGAGTTTCAGACCCCTCGGAGCTAATTTCAAAACACCAGAAATTCCAAGCCTGGTTTCCTTCTCTGCGTTCGCGAAGAAGGAACTGGGCAGGGGTGGTGAATGCCATGTGCGTTCGCACTAAAGGCACCGCGATCGTGATAGGTTGGGCTCCTGACCCAGTGCGTTCGCACACCTCCCCGCGCGTTCGCATAGAGTCCGACCATTGGGCCAGCCCAACTACCCCTTACCCCGTGCGTTCGCAGGGCTCCCTCTGCGTTCGCATAGAAGGCCCATGTGGGCCCGGTCATTTAAGGCATCATGAACGCACTGCCCAGGATGCGTTCTCATAGAGGAAACCACTGGGCAGTGTGTTTTTATAGCGGGATTAATTCATTTTTCCTCATCTTCTTCTTATTCCTTGGGGCAATTTTTAGCATTCAAGAGGGGCAAACGACCTAGTTATTGAAGGTAAGTAAATTCTACCCTAGTATTAGTCTAATGCATGAATTACTAGTTAAATTAACTACCGAACTAGTAAAAACTAAGGATCTGGGTAGTAACCTAGCGCTTTAGAAAAATTACCCGTGCATTGGCTATGAATTCATACAAAAATCATATATTAACGATCCTTAAGTTATGGGTGAGTGTTTCCTTCAAGAATTTTCGGAATCCGAGCATGCGGGCCTGGGGTTGGATGTTGGGATTTCTTCAAGAATGATGAATTTGACTAAATAATAGAGGAATTCCATGCTTTGAGTATAATTTGATATATTTACATAACGTTTGGTTAGCTTCGAGTCCTTTGGGTGACGAGTTCGGAGTTTCGGGCGCATTCTTGACCCTAGGAGTAGGTGTGACGCGATGTGAGTCTCCTTTCTAACCTCATAAGAGGGAATTGTCCCCGTAGGTTTTTTAAATGCTATATGTGATAATTGTGGGGGCTACGTACGTACAAAGTGACAAGAGTCCGTACGTAACAGCTGTTATTATTATGTCCGGGTAGTTAGGCCCACATCATGCCTTGTGTTTTACTTGATATGAACTAGATGCTTAACAAATTAAATGTTACATGCGGCTTATTTCCCTGAGATTATGGAATTTGAGAAAATTTGTAAGGAATTGTTTACTGAAAAGTAATTTAAAAAGGAATAGTGTGTGTGCATGTGACCGCTTCTCAATTTACATTCCTCGAGCGGAGTTTGATTTCCCCCACTCTTATGGGAACGGGCCGTACGCCATGGCGGATTGGAAGATGCACTTATGGTTTGGGCCGTTTGATCCTCGACAGTGCATAGAGAGGATTATTTTATGGCAAAGATGCACTTTTGGTTCGGGCCATTCGATCCTTGGCAGTGCATAGATGTGAGAACTTTATGGAAAGGTGCACTTATGGTTCCGACCGTTCGACCCTCGGCAGTGCATGGACGCGACTATCTTATGACTCTGATTGATACCAATGTCATACAGGAAAAAGAAACCACACCCAATGTCCGCAATAACCCCCTCCCAGATCATAGGGGGTGAAGGAGTCAATGTAATAGAAACTGATGAAGAATGGGATCCCGAGGGATCAATCGGACTTATTCGGGAAGGTGATGATCCTAAGAAGCCGATAGTCACACTCAATACCATTGTAGTACAGGTACAACCGCCGGTCAAAGTTGAGGTAGCCACATCGGCTCCCTTTTAAGTATAAGTTCTCCACCTGCAGCCACACCTGCTCCGTTTGAGGTAGAAGTATTCACACCTTTCACTGTGATGGTGACATCCACACCGCCCTTCAGCTCCAACGTTGTACCTTGGGATTATGTTGCCGAGGCTAGGATAAAGAGGAAAGAAAAGATGGAAGAGTTCGGCGTTGCACAAGGAATGACCAGAACAGGAAGAATTTACAGACCTAAGCATTTTGGACAAACCAGTAAGCAAGCTTCTAACAAACAAGCCATCATTGAAACTGGTCCATACAACCTTTGTAGGAAAGTACAAGCAAGAGAGTATTTTGTTGTTGATCATATGAATAAGACTCCTGCCCAGATATCCATCTTATCGCTGCTGCAAAATTTTGAAGCACACAAGAATGCTCTGATGAAGGTACTACAAGCATATGTGCCCAATAACATCACCTTCCATGAAGACGAATTGCCACCTAAAGTATTGAGCCACAATCGGGCACTAAACCTCACAGTGCAATGTAAAAATAAGTTCATTGCCAGAGTTATGATAGACGGAGGGTCCAGCCTCGACATCTGTCCGCTGACAAACCTGAAGAGGTTGGGCAAGAGCCTACATGAAATACAAGCAGGGACTATGAATGTGAAAGCATTCGATGGGTCACAGCGAGCCACGGTTGGAGAAACCAAACTATGCTTGCAAATGGGCCCTACCTAGTTCAATGTTGAATTCCAGGTGCTAGACATATCCACCTCCTACAATTTGTTGCTGGGACAACCTTGGATACATGACGCTAGAGCTGTCGTATCCACTTTTCACCAAGAGGTAAAATTTGAGTGGAACCACCAAAAAATTATCATCCATGGAGATGGGAGAAATCCTATTTACACTAGTCTGACTGTCCGATGGTAGAAAACAGAAGGAAGTTAGGTGGAGAAACCTACCATCTCATTGAGCATGTTAACACGATTGAGAAGGATAAATGGTGGAGTAGCAAAATAGAGAGCATACGGGCACAGGCAGTGTATGAACCTGGTAAGGGGCTTGGTAAGAAGCTTCAAGGTATCTCAAAACCAATACAGCTGAAGCGACATGGCACAACCTTCGGGATCGGATATCAGTATACCTGGCAGGAAAATCAGAGTTGATGGCCACCATGGCGTGGTCCATACTATCCTCTTGAGCAACCCGTTCCGCACCAGAATCAGACCTTCCAGCAGGCCGATACAGTATGGGGATCAGAAGAAGAAGAAGTCTTGGCAGCATTGAGAAATTTGTTCTTGGAAGATGATGATATGGATTGTTGTGTAATAGTTGAGGAGGAGGAGGAAGAAGGCCTCACTATCCAAACCGTGGAGAGAGAAGCATTCCTCAAGAACTGGAATGTTAAACCATCAATGGCCTGACGAGTCTCAGGCATTACTATTTCTTACCTTGATGAACCAACGACTGTGACATGTAATGAGACAATGCAACAGAAGTACAATGACTCGGAAGAAATAGAAGATGAGGATGTAATACCTGAGGAATTGTTAGAGAAGTGGAGAACTTTGATAACAAGCCCAAGTCCAACATGGACGAGACTGAGATAGTCAACTTGGGAGATTCTGAAACCGTAAAGGGAACCCGCATAAGCATCCATTTGTAACCGTCAGAGAAATAAGAATACACTCGGTTCCTGAAAGAATATGAGGATATTCTTTCCTGGACATATGACGACATGACAGGGTTGAGCACATCCATAGTGCCTCACAAGTTACCTAAAAATCCAATGTGTCCACCGGTGAAGCAAAAAACTCAGAAAATTCAAGCCAGACATGAGCCTGAAAATCAAGGAAGACGTCACTAAGCAGATCAAAGCCAAGGTCCTCAGAGTGGTTGAGTACCCAACTTGGTTGGCCAACATTGTACTAGTTCCAAAGAAAGATGGGAAAGTCAGAGTCTATGTTGATTATCGGGATCTAAATAGAGAAAGTCCCAAGGATGATTTCTGGCTACCAAACATACACATTCTGATCGACAATTACGCCAAGCATGAACTCCAGTACTTTGTAGATTGCTTCGCGGGTTACCGTCAGATCTGGATGGACGAAGAAGACGCTGAGAAAACAGTCTTCATTACACAATGGGGAGTGTACTGCTACAAAATGATGTCGTTTGGTTTGCAGAACGTTGGGGCCACCTACGTGAGGGCTATGACAATGATCTTCCATGATATGATACATAAAGAAATAGAGGTATATGTTGAAGACGTCATCATCAATTCCAAGAGGGCTACATATCACATAGCAGATTTGAGGAAATTCTTTGACCAGCTACGGAAGTACAATCTAAAGTTAAACCCCTCAAAATGTGCATTCAGGGTTCCTGCTGGAAAATTGTTGGGATTCATCAGCAATCGCCAAGGGATAGATTTGGACCCGTTAGGTTAGAGCCATCCAGGAATTACCACCACCAAAAAGCAAGAAGGATGTGATGAGTTTCTTGGGAAGTCTCAACTACATCAGCCCTTTCATTGCATTGTCCACAGTAATATGTGAGCCAATTTTCAAGTCTGAAGAAGGATTTCGCAACTAGTTTGACTGAGGATTGTCAAAAGGCTTTTGAAAAAATCAAGGAATACTAGTCCACACCTCCAGTCTTAGTCCCGCCAGAGCCTGGTAAACCACTACTACTCTACCTTGCAGTGTTAGACGGAGCCTTCGTTTGTGTTCTAGGACAACATGACGAAACGGGAAGAAGAGAGCAGGCCATATACTACTTAAGCAAGAAGTTCACTCCTTATGAAGAACGGTATTCTTTACTGGAACGCACATGTTGTGCTTTGACCTGGATAGCCTAGAAACTAAGGCACTAATTGTGTTCCTATACTATATATCTCATATCAAGGATGGATCCCCAGAAGTACATCTTTCAGAAACCCATGCCTACTGGGAAGCTGGCTAAATGAAAAATCTTGCTGAGTGAGTTTGACATTATCTATGTAACTTAGAAGGCAGTAGAAGATCATCTTACTGAGAATCCTGTAGGATGTGAATACGAACCCCTAAAAACGTATTTCCCTGATGAGGAGGTATCATTCGTAGGAGAAGATATTGCTGAAGCCTACGACGGTTGGAGGACGTTTTTCGACGGAGCAACAAACTTTAAAGGAGTGGGTATCGGAGCCGTCTTGGTATCAGAAACCGGTCAGCATTATCCCGTATCTGCAAATCTCAGATTCCCATGCACTAACAACATGGCAGAATATACTGCATATTAGGGATCAACCTGGCCGTTGATACAAATATTCAGGAACTGTTGGTAATTGGCGATTCAGACCTGCTAGTACATCAAGTACAAGGAGAATGGGCTACCAAGAATTCCAAAATACTTCCATATCTGCATCATGTATAAGAAATGAAGAAGCGGTTCACAAAGATAGAATTCTGGCATGTCCCCAGAATTCAGAATGAATTTGCAGATGCATTGGCCATATTTTCATCAATGATACAACATCCAGACAAGAATTTCTTCGATCCCATCCCGGTAAGGATCCATAATCAGCTGGCATACTATGCTCATGTTGAAGAAGAAATAGATGGAAACCCCTGGTTCCATGACATCAATGAATATTTGACAAAAGGAGAATACCCGGAGCATGAAAACCATACTCAAAAATGCACCCTTAGGAGATTTTCTAATCATTTCATCCAAAGCGGAGGAACCCTATACAGGAGAACTCCAGATCTGGGACTGTTAAGGTGTGTTGACACAAAAGAGGCTTCCAAATTGCTCGAGGAAATACATGCCGAAACGTGTGACCCATATATGAACGACTTTATCTTGGCCAAGAAGATACTCAGGGTCGGATACTTTTGGATGACCATGGAAACAGACTGCATACGGTACGTTCAGAAATGCTACCAATGCCAGATACATGCAGACATGATACGGGTGCCGCCAAACGAGCTTAAATGCAACAAGCTCACCTAGGCCTTTCGCTACCTAGGGAATGGATGTCATCGGCCCAATTGAGCCCACCACCTCAAACGGGAACCGGTTCATTTAAGTGTTCATCGACTACTTAACCAAACAAATTGAAGCTGTATCTTACAAAGCAGTAACCAAGAAAGTCTTCGTAGATTTTGTCAGAGACCGGATTGTTTGTCGATTTGGGGTTCCAAATTCCATCATCACTGACAATGCCGCCAACCTCAACAGTGATCTGATGAAAGCCATGTGTGAAACTTTCAAAATCAAGCACAAGAATTCCACAACATACAGGCCTCAAATGAATGGAGTCGTAGAGGCCGCCAACAAAAACATCAAGAAGATACTAAGGAAAATGGTAGAGAATCACAAATAGTGGCACGAGAAGTTACCATTTGCCTTATTGGGATACCGTACCACAGTCCGCACGTCAACCAGGGAAACTCTTTACCTATTGGTCTACGGTACTGAAGTCATCATCCTCGCCGAGGTAGAAATTCCTTCTTTAAGAATCATACAAGAAGTCGAGCTCAGCGATGTAGAATGGATAAGGAATCGCTATGAGAAATTAGCCCTCATACAGCGAAAGAGGATGAATGTAGTGTGTCACGGCCAGCTCTATCAGAATAGAATGTCCAGGGCTTTCAATAAAAAGGTTAGACCAAGACAGTTCACGCTGGGTCAGTTGGTACTGAAACGGATCTTTCCACGTTAATATGACGCCAAAGGGAAATTCTCTCCCAATTGGAAAGGTCCTTACATGGTTCACAGAGTACTGACAGGAGGAGTACTCATACCCACAGAGATGGACGGAGAAATCTGGCCAAAGCCTATAAATTCAGATGCAGTCAAAAGATACTATGTGTAAACTATTTATGCTTCTTCATATGATGTAAAATGAACTACGCTCGACTTGATTCCCGTTTAAGAGGGGGATACGTAGGCAACTCTGTGGGTTCGGTCACAATTCAATAAAATTTCCAGTTTTCCCCACAATCAGAAACTGGGGCAGAATTTTGAGGATGAGCAAGTTCAGCCAACTGTATCATACGGAGCAGTCAGAAAAGTCATCTAGTTAACTGGGGCAGAATTTTGAGGAGGACCCTCAAAATTCTAGGGCAGCGGAAGTCGCAATGTCTCTAATAATGTCACAGTTACTGGTTCATCTAACTAAATTCTAAACTACATACTACTACGTCTTTGAAAATTATACACGTGTGCTTTTGAAAAAGAAACTTTGCTTAGAAAAATGCTACCCTAATAGCTTGAACAGGATCTTCAGACAGATCGGAGAAAATCGAGCAAGCAAAGGCACGAACCAACCTACCCCCGCAAAAAATCACAAATTTTATTTGGATGCAGGACTATATCATCATGATAAACACCATCGCAACGACACAATCACTATGCGTGAAACACATTGTCAGCTAAGAATACTTCACTCTTACTCTTACACTTGCATGAGGCTAAGCCCTGCCTCTCTATTTGCATAATTCTAAGCATTTCTTTCTCTTTGCATGAGACTAAAGCCTGTCTCAATCCTTGCATAATATTAAGCCATGCCTCTCTATTTTCATACGGCTAAGCACTGCCTTCTTTTGGCATGAGACTAAGCCCTGCCTATCTATTTGCATGAGGCTAAGACCTGCCTCTCTATTTGCATAAGGCTAAGCACTGGCTTCTCTTCGCATGAGACTAAGACCTGCCTCAGTCCTTGCATGAGGCTAAGCCCTGCCTCTCTATTTGCAATAGACTAAGCAATGCCTTCTCTTCGCACGAGACTAAGCCCTGTCTCAATCCTTGCATGAGGCTAAGAACTGCCTTCCTACTTGCATAAGGCTAAGCACTGTCGTCTCTTAGGACTAAGCATTGTCCTAAATCTCGCACGAGACTAAGCATTGTCTCGCTCTTGCATCGTTCTCTTCCCTTGGGCTAAGATCTGCCCTCAATTTTACGCAGGACTAAGCCCTGTCTTGTTGCTTCTAGCATCATGTCTCTGCACCTCATAGGCTGAATATAGCCAACTTGTCCGAAGGCATCATAGTGTGACGGCACCATCCTCATAGCCAGAAGACATCATGGGATGGCCTGAGGATCTCTCAAACTTGCACATCATTATTCAAAGGCGTCATGGTTCGGAGGCACCATTTTCATGCCCCGAGAACATCATTTCATGGCCTGCGAATCCCTTACTGCACAATTCATGGCCCGGGACATCATGGTTTAAAGACGTCATCCTCAATCGTCCAAAGACAGTTTTCATGGTCTGATGGGAATTTGCATCATGTCTAAATTTACGCAAATTTATACGTATATGCTTGACGTACATCTTTTGATATGCAGGATACCCAATGAGTAAATTTTATCCCAACAGGAGCAATCCTGCTCCAGTTCCATCAAATTATTTCAAACCTGACCACTCACTATAACTATTTCATCCTATTCGAAACCTTTTGTCTGTCCTTGTGACAACTCCATCGGTTTATTCTACCGGTGGATCCATAACTACACACGGCATGATTCCTGTAAAACCAGTGATATGTAGTCAGCTCGAAAATCGGAGTGCGGCCTATATCTCTCAAATCACTCTATTCGGTCAAAATTGGCCGTCATATCTTTACCCGACAACTCTTTCATCCTTCCCGGGTAAATATGGGAAGTTGTTGATACCCAATTTTTTCATATATATTTCAAAAAATACATATATACCTTCAAAATAGTGCATGAGCATTAACTAGTATTTTTTTCATAATTGTTTGTAATTTTAAAAGGATTTTTAATTAATTTATCCAGCATCTTATTATCTAAATAATTACTAATTGCATTACAAATAATTTTATTGCTTAATCTTATCATTTATATTTATATTAATCTTTAATCATTTTATGCATAATTATATTTACATCTTTAGGTTATAATTACAATAATAGCCCATGCATGCATAATTACTTTAGTTACACGAAAAATGAATTTTTATATTTTTATAATATTGAGTAATTATTTTAAATTATTTTCATATACAAATAACATATTTTATCATCAATTAATTATTTTTATAAATTATTTTATTAGTTTAATTGGGTATTTAAAACATAGCCTTTTTATTAATTTATTTAGGACCTACCCAGCCCAATACTCACCCAACCCATAACCCAATACCCAAAACCTAACCCAGATCCATACTTATCCAAATTAGACCCACTCGTCTAAAACTTTAATCCTAGTTTTTTATCTCAGAAGATCAACGGCCCTTAATCACTCACCCCTTTTAATTAATCAAACAACCCCAAACCCTATCTCATTTCTTCCAACCCACCTCCTTTGGATCCCTAACTCTCGTCTCTTCTCTCACATCCCTTCGAACCCTAGCCTCGCTGTCACATATCCCTCTTGATTCATGGGGTTGTCCTTCGATTACATGCCTTATTTGGCTTCATCTCCTTACTGCTTATATGATTCTTCTGTTACTTGATGTGAATCTCAATAGACTCGAACCAAATCTGGTTCGAAGTCTCTCATATCTCAGCTATTTCGTCTATTTTCACTCTTATACGTGTGAGTACGAATATTTTCGTATCTTATGGTTTCAAATCTCTGGTTCAAACTAGATTTGGTTCACTCCTTTTTATTTTTTAAGAACCTGGCTATTTCCTGGATAAATCTGCTTAGATCTTGTTAGATCTGAAAGGATTTAGTGTTTGTCTTAATATTTCCTCTTTAAAATTTTGATATTTATGTTTCTCACTACTTTTATTATTTTATGACTGATTTTCTAGGGTTTTTGTTCTAACGGATTTTTGCAAGAAAATGTTTCAACGTTTAATGTTGCATCTCTTGTTTGCTTATCTATTGTTTGACTGATTTTTTTTACTTTATTTAATTAGTTTCATCTATATGTATTTCTTAGGGTTTTGATTATTTATTTATCCTATTGTTTCTGCCCGTTTACCTTTAACTCTTTAAATTAAGTGTTAATTCATTTTACTTACCTAAATTGGATTTTGAAATCAGCTTTGCTTTAGTACCTGTATTTCTTTATTAAGATTTTACCTGTTCTTACCTTAGTTATGCGATTTATTACTCGTACTACTTTCCTTAACTCCCTTACTAGCCTTATTTTTATGCTTTGATTATGGAACGGACTTCTAATTGATTCCGGAACTATTTCCTTGCCTTATTTGATCCGGTACTTGACTACTGATTGATTCATTAAAATGTTTTCCCTTAATTAAGTGGTATTAGCCTGATTTTATGACATTTTTCCCTGTTAATTAATTGAGGTCGACTCTAATTGATTCTGAAGTTATGCCTTATTTGTGTAGGATTGATTCATTTCCTTATTTGTCTATCTCATTGAGACTATTTAAAACCCCTTCCCCATTCCCTTTACACAGACTCGAAACATGTTATTCATAGAACAAACCTAAGTTCTCTTTGTTCTCTGTTGTTCTGATTTCTGTATTAAGTGGTTATTATTTGGCCGGCTGAAAGCCAAGGCCAAATTATTTTGGGAATTAACTGCTATTGCACCTTTAATTGTTTTCTTCTCAACTGGTATGCCCTAACCATTGCAATTCCATTCTTTATGCTTTGTTTGACTAGCCTATTTCAATTCCTAGCATGATTCTGTTCTTTCTATGACAATTTGATGATCCTGTTAACATAAGGCTATGTTATTTCAAGTAGCATGAATCCTATCCTAAGATTAAGGTTTAGTCTGCTTTCTTGCAAGATGTTGTAAACATATGATCACTTGTCTGTTGCTTAATTCATATGTCATGTTTGTTTGATTCAGATGTTTTGCCTAATTGCGTCTGTGTTTTAGCCAAGATTGTTTTAAATACTAGCATGAATGCTACCTAGTCACATGCCAATCTGCTTGAACTATGTGTTGAACATGGGTTTTTTCTGTTTCTTGGTGCAGTTTTGTTTGCAATTTTGTAATCTGAATCTGTTTGCTTTTGAAAATTAAGCCAATTCTAAAACCTGCCCCCCTCCCTTTACCCTTTATGCAATGGTTTTCCAAAATTCTACTCTTATTTATTTAGGTTCCTACCACCCCCAGTGTGAGCACTGCCTAGGGTCCTTGAGACTCCTTTGAACTCTGACACATTGGTACTGGTTTTTCAATCTTTTAGGAATTGCCTTCTGAATGTAGTTCTGGTGTGAGCATTTCCCTCGGTCCCAGAGGCCCTTGGGACTTTGACACACTGGAAGCCTGACTTTTAATGTGTCATGGATGGATCATTACTATACTCCAAAGAAAATTTTCTGTTGGAAGGCCTGGTTCCCAGGTTTATATTGGGCCTATGAAGGTTCCCTATAGCGTAATGGTATTATTATGTAATTCNTGCATATAGGTTTAATTATGTTGATCAAGTTGTGTGATTTCCATTATTTGTTTAGAGATCCCGCCTATAAGAATTTCTTGATTGTTTAGTTCTGTACTTTTAAACTCGCATATTAGAGATCATGTTTATAATTCTTTATTAGAAATCCTTGGTGATACCCAATTTTTCCTAAAAAAAATATTTCAAAATGCATATATGTCTTCAAAATCATGCATTAGCATCAATTGATATTTTTCCACAATTTTCTACACATTTTATTAATTTTCCTAGTATTTTATTCCTATATAGAATTACAAAAAATTGCATCACAAATGATTTCAAAACATTTTTTCTTGATTTAATTTTACTATTATGGTCCTATTAAGTCCAAATTATTCTATAAATAGTCAATTTGGCACCTTTTGGCTACAATTGCAATAACTTTGCAATTATAGCCCTTGCATACAATTTTGTATTTTTTTTACCAGAAATTAGTCTTTTGTATTTCAAATACTAAATAACCTTATTTAAAACATTTCTATACATGAAATTCATTTTTTATAAATTAGTAATTATTTCACAAATTATTTTAATTAATTTATTTTTGGGTATTTAACAAATAGCTATTATTATTTCAATTGCAGCCTATATAACCAGCCCAAAACACCTTATTAGCTACCCCAATACAACCAGGCCCAAACCCCTACCTAACCCGACCTAATTCCGCTTGAATCCTGGTCGTTGATCATTTTTGATCAACGGCCCAGATTGAACCTTTACTTAATTAACCTAAACGAACCCTCCCCCCCCCCAAACCCTATAATTTTCACTCACCCTCTCCGCCGTCACACTTTACTCTCCCCTCCAAATCCTCTCTGCCCTAACCCTAATCTCATCTCGCCGTCACTCTCCATCATCAACCATGGTGGTTCCTCACCATCCTCAGGCCTCTCATGGCTCTCTTATACTGGTAGTACTTGTCTCTAAAGTCCTCAAGGGACCAGGGTCAGTCCCCTTACGACTTTGGCTTTCGCTTGCCTGTTTCAGGTTGTTCTGGTTCGATCCCCAGTAAGATCTTCTTGATTTTACCTAATCCTATGGATTTCTAAGCTTCATCTTTATCTCTATGCTATTTTATTAAAACCGTAATTTCTATCTTCAATCTTCTCAGATCTGTACAGATCTGATATGAATCAAACCTATCTCACATGTTCCCTTGAAAGTTTTCTGGTTTTTCAAGTGATTTCCCGTTTTCCTAAAACTAGGGTTTACTGAAAATCACCTTCTCCAAAAAGTCTTCTGATTTTGAATGTTTAATCTTTTGTTCTTATGTGCTTTTGACAGATCTATGTTGAGTTTGCCTAGACCGTAGTCTATTTATGCTAAAACTCCATTGTTTTATATATTTTGCTTCGATTCTAGGTTTTTCGTGTTACTTGTAGCATTGTTTCGCTTTTTTCTTCGATTATGAGTTTTCAATGTTACTTGATGTATTGATTCACTCTGTATCTTTGACCTATACAATTTTCCTTAGTCAAATTCAGTGTCTTATGATTTTTACCCTAGTTCATCTCTATTAGGGTTTCTGAGTAAATTTTCCGGACTAATTTCTATGTGTTTCTGAAGTTTTACTTAACTCATTCTCTATTTTGTGGAAGTTGATATCTTTCTCCCCAGAAATCGGTAAAACTTTGAAATTATGACTAATTGATTTGCTCTGTTAGAGATTTTTTGTGTGCATAATTCTTGTTTGTTTCTTTGTTTAAGACCTTACTTATTCATCACTGCCTTATTTAATTGACTGCATAACTGTGGATTCTTACTGATTCCTTTACATGGTATGATTGGGATTCTTTCCTTAATTAGACCCCTGTTATTACCGTTAAATCAATTGCCTTTAATTGAAGGAGCTTATTCTGGCTCCCTTATTTGGTTTGATTTGAATTTCTTGCCTTAATTGAATCCCTGTCATTACCGTTTGCATCAATTTCCCTTAATTAAAGGGGTCTATTCTGCCTTAATTGACTCTGTGATTTCTTTAATTGTTGGCTTCTGATTTCTTTTACCTTGTTTGTCCTACTCTTAAACTACTATATAAACTCTCTTGTTTTACCTCTCAATACACGAGCTTAGTTCAGAATACAGACACTCGCATTGAAACTCTCTTTTCTTTCTCTGCTACTTGTGTTAACTCTTGGTCTAGCCGGCTGAAAGCCAAGGCTAGATATTGGAACTATACCTGCTTTATATTTTGCACTCCTTTCTTCAACTGGTATGTCTCTAGTTAAATTTTTAAAACAAAACTCTATGTGTTTCATTCCTGCATTATTCCATTGACCATGAATCCAATATGTTTTCATGTTTATTTCCTTACTTAGCATGTTGAAATCCATGTCCTGTTCAATGTATAACTAGCATGTCTAAACCCTGTTTGTTCAATATGTAATTAGCATGTATAAACATAGTTGTCCACTTGATTGTTTTTCCAGCATGTCTACTTATCCCTGCCTATTCTTCTTCAGTCTCCTAGTCTCTTAGGACATTCAATTGACCTTAGTTTTGTGTCTAATCATGTCCAGTACCCTCCCCCCTCCCCCCCCATTGCTCGCAACATGGATTTACTACACCATTGCCTTATGTCACCAATTACTTACTATCATGTCTAACAATGCTCTAAAAAAACTCCTAAGTGTTCTATGCAATTTTTTGTCTATATGCCTCCATGTACCATGTTCATGTGTTCCTTAATGTGTATTCTATGTGTCCCCAACACCTTTATCCCTGTGTGCAATCTGTTTGCCAAGTGTTTTCTGAATCTGGTTGTTCTATGACCAATTGGCTTGTGTTCTTATCTCAAAAGTGTTTTAGTATTTTTCTCAAAATGTTTTATTACTAAACTGCTTTCTACTTTAGAAAATCTTTTTCACTCCTAGAGTTATCTCAACACTGTTTTCATATCAAAACTTTTTCAAAACTATGTCAAGCACTCTCACTTCAATCTTAAGTCAATAGGTTTTGCCCCTCCAGTGTGTGTACTGCCTTGGGATCCTTGAGATTCCTCCAAATGCTGGCACACTGGACTTTCCCTTCTACACTGAACTTACTCAATCTCTGTTACGAAAGTCTAGGTGTGAGCACTGCCCAGGATCCTTGAGCTCCTTAGGGAACTCTGACACACCCGGACATGGAATTTATTCTGAACCCCTTGTCATTTGAGATTGCTGAAGGACTGGTATCTCCAGTTCGTATTTGAGCCTCTTCAAGACCCCTATAGTTTAACTTCTTCTCTTTTTATTTATTTATGTAATTCGCTCATCTATTGGTTTGTAATAATTAATTTGTAAACAGATATTGGGGTGACTAGTGAAAAGGGAGGGTAGTGAATGGTACTGTGGGTAAAAAACTGGGTAGAAACCATGTTTCCTAGGCTCTATATTCTGTGAATCTGCACTAGAAGCCATGTCTTAGGACTAATGTGTTCATTTGCCTCCAAACAAGGCTAAACATGTGTTAGATATCATGTTCTTAGGGCTTCACGTTTATTGCTTCAACATATCACTAATCCATGCTTCAATAGATGTTTTCACTTAGAAATCCTGTTGATAAGTTAACAATCTTGTTCTAATAAACTGACATTCCAGTATGTATTTAGATACCATGTTCTAGGAACCCAACTTGCATTTATATGAACACGCCTAGTTCCATCAAAATAAGTCATTATTTGAAAAGGTATAGAAAAATCGTCTCTCATATAATTGTCATACTTCTGAATAAAAACTGGTACAAATTCCCTTTTTTAAGTCTTCGTCACCTAGATCAGCATGTCGTAGGTTAAACAACTTCTAAACTGTTTAAACAACTCTAGTAATTGCGATTGCACAGTCCCACGCCTAGGCAAGCCTTAGGTAATTAGTCTCTATAAACTGGAAATTGCGTTTTAATTGTGTTTACTGCTTAGAGTCCTACATGTCTTAATGTTCACTTAGATATCCTGTCTTAGGATCCCTTTTTTAATAAAATTGTCTCTATCTGTGTTTTGAGACGGGTTGTTATGTGTGGAGGTGAATCTGAGCCTCTTAACTATTTGTTACTTATGTGCTAGTCCTACTTGTTCTTTCTTGTCGCCTAGTTTTCCCTTTTAAAGCCATAGGGGTTTGTCTAGAACTGCTACTATATTAGAGGTCCTAAACTCCTCCGGGACCACAAAGAAGGGACGCGTAACAGCACGCTCAGAGCTCATCAAACAAAACTCGCTTAATAACCGCTAAGGGGTGGGACAATGAGTAGATAAGGATATGATGACATGTACGCTAATGCAACGTGTAGCCCCTCATTGAGGAGTGATTACCAGGCATTGTACAGATGTGATACTATAGGATAAAAAACTTAGGACCTCCCTTATCCTTTACATATGTGTGCTTGGACTGCTAATCTGTTAAGACCTTTATTTGTTTACATATGTGTGCTTGGACTGCTAATCTGTTAAGACTTTTATTTGTTTACATATGTGTGCTTAGACTGTTTACTTGCTGCTTGAATGAATTCACAAAGTTGTTTGGCCAGGACGCACAGTTGTGGACTTTGAGGGGTGCCTGACACCTCCCCTTGAAGTAATTTCAAGTCCTTACCCAATCTCAGGTTAGGCATTTAGTGTTATGAATAACCCTTAATAGGTTCCCTAACACACCTTAATTCGTTAGATAGCAACTCTTCAAACTCATTATACCCTTTTCCCAAAAGGAAACAAGTTGTCCCAATAATGTCGAAAACTCTGACCAATCCGAAAAGGAGATGGAAAAAAGGGGGCGCGACAGCATGGTGACTCTTCTGGGGACTTTAGGCTTTTACCATTTGTGAACAACTATTTTTTGACCACACCCAAATTCTATACTATTTTGCTATAAATATTA
>ML375202.1:6605-32085 GCA_005239525.1 Nicotiana knightiana | reverse complement strand
TTTGTACAAAAAGTTATATCAATGCTTGATTGAAGGATAGAAAGTTCATTCAACTTTTAATGGACAATTTGGTCTTTTACCTTTCACTTCGTGGCTTCACACTTATATAGAGGGATTTGCAACTGTACCCTATATTTGTGTCACCTTTTAACTTGTACCCTATTTTTTAAAAATTTTGACTTGGTAGCCAGTAGACAAAAATCCGTAATAATATGACAATTACACCCCTGATAAAAGATATAAAACCTGCATCACGTATTAATCACGTGATCTGCAACCTCATTCGTGAAAAAAGATCTCCTCCTCTCCTCTCAACAGCTTTATCAAAAAATTAGAAATGTATCCAGATTCAACCACACTTGCATGATTTTGTTTCACGTTGAAGCTAAAACTTCATGCTAATGTAGCATGAAGTTGTTTCACATTGAAGCTAAAACTTCATGCTAATGCATGCTGAAGTTATATATCCTGCAGTCTACAGTTTTGTCATGAGTTTTATCTGAAACTTCAGGCTAAATATGCTGAAGTTATTTAGTTCATTGCTAAAACTTCAAACTAAACATGCTTATTAGTTCATTTGCTAAAACTTCAGACTAAACATGCTTAAGTTTTTTAGTTCATTTGCTAAAACTTCATACTAAACATGCTTAAGTTTTTGTCTTGCAGTATGTAATTTTCTAATGAGTTTTTGTTAATGCATGCTGAAGTTATTTAGTTCATTTGATAAAACTTCAGACAAAACATGCTGAAGTAATTTAGTTCATTTGCTAAAACTTCAGACTAAAATGCTTAAGTTTTTGTCTTGCAGTATGTAATTTTCTAAAGAGTTTTTGCTAATGCATGTTGGTGTTATTTAGTTCATTTGCTAAAATTTCATACCAAAACATACTGAAGTTTTGTAACGCGGTCTACAGTATTGTCCTGAGTTTTATCCGAAACTTCAGTCTAAACAAGCTGAAGTTTTTTAGTTCATTTGCTAAAACCTCAGCCTAAACATGCTTAAGTTTTTGTCCTGTAGTTTGTCAATAGTCTTTTATTAAAAAAAGGGAAAAATCATCTTTTTAAAATACTTTTACCAAAAAAATAGATACGGATACAAACGGAAAAACAAAACGGGTATAAATTAAAAGGGGACGACCAAATAGTACGCCCCATGCAATTTTTATACTTAAATATATACTAGATAGATGGGATAGGCCCGTGCAAGCACAGGCGAAACATTTTGTATTATACTGTATTTTATTTTGGCAAAATACTATATGAATGTCAAAACTCAAGCACAAGGGAAAATTATATATACTGAGACGTTTTATTACTAAAATTTGCCAGTGGTGTTTGTGTACACGTTATGATTGTGGATCAGATTATGTGTCTGAATCTGATATACTACTGTGTGCAAATCTTTCATAAAACACAAGTACTGTAATTTAGTGGGAATGGAGCAGGAAGTTGTAATTCCTGATTTTTTCAAAGATAGTGGGCAGCCAATAAATCCATACTCAGGCTGCCAGCATTTGAGAATTGATGAATAATTCTCATCCACGCCTGTTGTAACTTTCTTTTCTGGGAAAATAAAATTATCACTAATTCATGAGAGAGGTCTCACTTTTTATAAGCACAACTGATGCATGAGAGACAACGTTGTAATCAACTAACATTAAGAAGCATATAAGAGAGCATAGACTTTTTTTTGGTGGAAATAAAAAGTTTTAGTAACGAAACAAATACATTTACAGCCATCAAACAACGGTCATCAAAGCTCCATAACAGAACCCAGCCAGTCAATCCCATCCTATGAATCTGTATGTCCCCTCCCCTTCATTCATCTATACATTTTGAATCTATACTACTACACTTGCCTATTTGTACAAGACTTCTATCCAGCTTGTCCCATTGCTATGTTTTCCTCTCTTTATAAAATCAACGCATCCATACTTACACTTGTACTTGATTTGTTCCAATATCTTCTGTGGTCTTGGCACTTTTTGCAACCATAGAGCTTTGTTTGGCCTTCCATATGTGATAGACCACAGCTGCACGGCTGCCTGTACAAATGCTCTGCCTATCTTCCATATAGCTGCTCTAGCCATCCTGCACCACAACCGATTTACCTCTATGTTATGTATGCCCATCCCAAGCCACAACAAAACACCTTCTAAGCACAGCCTGGTACCTTACAAAGAGTTACACTCAAACTTCTAAAGTATATTAGAAACTAAAAATTCCAAGCATATATCAGAAGTTATAAATGGGGAAAAAGATTAATTGGCTGTCGTTAGCTGAAACCATAATGTTGACACCATTAGCACAATAAACATACACTCATAGTCCTTGGCGTGTTCTTTTCTTTGTAGTCCCTTGTGTATGATCTAAACGATAGATGTACTATTTGATTTTACATGTTAAAGATGTTCAAGTGCCTAATAACAACAAGAGATCTCCATAAAAACGGAGAGGAAAACAAAAGAGGCGGCGGGAAATTGGATGCCAGAGAAGCAAACTGCATCACCAAGATAATCTTCCTTGTACAACAAAACTATAAGAGAATACATGCACCAAAAGTTAAAAGCCGTACGTTGTCTTAATGTATCAGCTAAGGGAGAACAAATCAAAGAAGAATGTAAGAATAAACCGAATATTGATAATCCATGGTAATAGAAGATGGCTTAGATAAAACTGAGTAGTGCTGTTGAAGCTTTACTACTGATAACATAAAGGAATATATGAGACTATGTAGTCTGACAAAAAAGATTGCTAAAGGTTTTTAAAGATCGCTGTTAAAATATGACCTATTTGAAATTGTGATTTTAATGTAAAAGCCTAAATTTACTCAGGTGTTTTCTTACCCTGATGATTTCCTCATGAGGTAAAGATATGATTAAGAGTCCCATCTAAATAATGGTGTTGCAATAAACTTATAATTTCAAACATAGGCGTAATTAAAAGATTCAAGCTTTTCAATAAAACAAAGATGACAATGCAAGTATAAACACCAAGTGCCATCACGTTATTCAGATGAGCTATTAGACAACAATTAAATGACGTAGAGTTGACTGAAAGTTGGTACTGACTGACCTAAACAGAGAACTCTCATGAAAGAGTGCTTATTGTTAGTCGACACACCTGTATTTACATAGAATGGTTTGATCGCTCAAGTTAAAATCAACTTTCAACATTATAAACTATAATCGAATGAAAAATGACTGGTTCTAGGTGTTTTGAGGACAAAATTGTTATCAGTTAATATAATATATATATATATATATATATGGATGTAGGCCTCAGAGGATAATTCTATTTTGGCTAATACTATTTTGGCTTCAGGAATACAACAAACTACAACAAACTTTCGTGGCATGATTGATAGAAAGATCTGAATGAGAAATTGCTGAACTCACATTTGCCTTAGCTAATCTACTCGGATCCCCGTTTCATGAAGTCTCCAAATTGGAATCCAATTATTCATCTTGGCACATCTCGCATTGAATCATTTTTTTCCGGAGTCAAGACAACATCAAATTCCTAGAATGATCCTTAATCTTTGACGATCTAGCTATTTCTGATTCTTATTCCACGAAAAAGAAGAATGATGTGAGAAGGAAAAAGCATTGAAAAAGCATGGAAATTGGAAAAAAGAAGGATGATTACATTGAAATTATGAAATAACATTAAAAAATAAATCCAAAAAAAAACGAAAGAGTGCCATTTCAAGTTTTTTTAGCTAGAAGATAATATTGAAGATATGGTCACATTTAGTAAAACTTAAGTTAAATTGATAAGCATAAAGAGGAGAGTGGCCGACAGAGAAATGTAGGGAGCAAATCTTGGTCATTCAGGACCACATAATCAAAAAAATTACACATGTTTCTTTTCTAATAATTAGTGAGATTTATAAATGTCTCTCTCTATACGAGCCCCAAAATTTCCTGATAGTTGCAGCTGCCCCAGGATAGGCTTAAGTACTGTATAGCTCTATTTCTGCTTACCTATAGAATCTGACCGAACGCAAGCATCCCCAGCCTCTACAACAATTACTAAAGATAATTCATTCTTTTACTTCAGTTGAAAAGAGCATAGGTGTACTGTGCATTAATTTAAACTTTACTTTTTCAGTAACTTTTTCCTTTGACAGAAAACTCAGTCCTCTTTTCCAATTATGGTCGAGTTATTTATAATTTGGTACATATTATTTGTGCTGTCTAAAAGATTTCTCAGCAAAATTGATATCAAGACAACAAGAGGTTAAATAATACAAATAAAACATGTGCACAAGCATGTGAATAGACCATCGTATATATAAAACATAATACATACTACCTGACACCTTGGCAGGCTTTAACTTGCTTTCCTGCCCGTGGAAGTAGACCGAAAAATTGGAAATACCTAAGACAACAAGAAGAGAATTGAGCAAAAATTGAAAGGAAAGCGTGTCTGGATAAGAAGATGAATAGATGAAAAACAAGAGAGTTGAGCGTCTTTTTCTTTTTCTGTTCAAGATAATAAAGATGAACAGATGCTTCTAGAGTTTGATTTTTTATAGCATATAACCATTGTTAAAAAAAGCGGCAGTACATCTACCAAGGTCGAATCCTTTCGCTCGTTTCTCCTCCATCTCACTTCTTTAAGCAATTATGGCTCAAAAGTCCACAGTGTGAACAAGATTCTGCCAGAAAAAAGTATACAATTAGTCACCAAATGTAGTTTATTATTACATTCAATTCCGCATAATATAATACATAGATTCCCACAAAACTTGATATGTGTATTATTTAATAACACAAACAAAACATTTCATCATACTGTTGCGATTAATTATTCTAATACTTCAACCAAAATGACCCCTTAGACATTATTAAGATGAAGTGAGCTGAAGAAAACATCTTCCCTCCTATCCATGTAAACGCAGAGAAACAAAGTGAAATAAATCAGAAGCAGACCAGAAATTGTGGCTCAAATCATTCTGAAATCTCCAATTAAAAAATGAAAAAACATTCAAATACAAACAAAGATGGAACATTGTCAGATAATCGGCCCAAACCCTAGTTTCTTTTCAAGCTCTTCTTTGAGTTTCACAAACAACAAAAACTCTGAACAACTACCCTGAAACAAAATAATTAGAGTCACCCATAAGAAGGAGAAGAAATAGAACAGTATAACTAACCTTTCGACTATCTTAGCGGAGCAAATGTGAATCTGCGAAAAACTCAATCTCCTGTTAAAATATCACTTTATATTCCAGAAATTGATATTCAGTTTAAGAAAGCAAAAAGCACCGTAAAAATCACGAGGGTTAAGCGACGAAGATGGGCGAATTTTGCAGAAAGCAAGAGGGTGAAGCAGAACAAAATTACGGTATTTTCCTACTTTTTAGAAGAGGGAATACACACCGCTCACGGTCATGCCTGCTTCATAGGGGCATTTGAGTCTTTTCAACAGTATCTACAGATGCGTGGATAGCTTGCTGAGAAAGTGAGCCCTCCACCTAAAGGTGTCTAACGGGCCGGGTTGACCCGTAACCGGANTTATGCATTTATGTTTAATGTTTTAGTTTGTTATTTTAATATTATTAGACGTATAAGTGCAAGTTTGAACTTTAATTTGAAGTATTAAATATTTAAATGTAAACTTTAATAGTTTAATTTGAAAGTTTTAGTTTGTTATTTTAATATTATTAGACGGTACCTAATTATTTAATGATATATTCAAATGTAAGAATTTTAAAGTCTTTGCATCCTTTATTCAAACACTATTTTTATAAGTTTATTTTTTTGTTTATATTTTTACGACAGTTATAACAAATACAAAAAAAAATTTAAAAAAAAATAAAAAAACACTTAACCGGCCCGACCCGGCCCCTTAAGCCCCTAACCCATACGGTTAAGTTTTTACCCGGATTAACCCGTACCCGTTAAACCCGTTAACTATAACCCGTAACCGGCCCGGTACCCCTACCCGTCCGGTTCAACAAAACCCCAACCCAGCCCGGCCCGGCCCACCCGTTAGACACCTCTACCTCCACCTACATTTTGCATGCACAAGCTCAATTTACGCATATGTATAGATACTGTTGAAAAGACCCAAATGCCCCTATGAAGCAGATATGTTGACCGTGAGCTGCCTGTCAAAATAAGGGTATTTTAGTAATTTCAATAAACATTGCAATACAATTGGCTGGAGAAAAAATCCACTATAGCTGCTACATAAAAGTGTGAGTACTTTTGACGAAACTGCCCCTTACTTATCATCAACCAGTAGCACATTCTTTCATGCTAATTGATGTCAGGATCCATGTGACTTTTCACAGCGAAAGGAGTATTATTGGCACCAAAACCTAGAGCGAAAGGAGTATTCATGGATGATTTCTCAGTGGAGGAAAACTCATTCGAGGAGTGCCTTAAAAATCTGACCAGAGTGTTGAAAAGGTGCATTGAGACTAACCTGGTACTTAACTGGGAAAAGTGTCATTTCATTGTACAAGAAGGGATAGTCTTGGGACACCTAGTATCAAGCAAGGGCATTGAGGTGGATCGTGCGAAAGTTGATGTGATAGCAAAGCTTCCACCTCCCACATCAGTCAAAGCAATCAGGAGCTTCCTTGGGCATGCCGGTTTTTACCGGAGATTCATAAAGGACTTTTCAAAAATTGCTAACCCTCTTGTAAATTGTTAGAAAAGGATCACCCCTTTGTGTTTTCTGATGATTGCAGGGAAGCATTCGAGGAATTGAAGAAGAGGATAGTCACATCACCCATCATTGTTGCCCCCGACTGGGAGCAACCATTCGAGCTAATGTGTGACGCAAGTGACTATGCAGTGGCAGCAGTGTTAGGATAGCGGAAAGATAAAATAATGCACCCAATTTACTATGCAAGTAGAACGTTTAGTGGAGCCCAGCTGAACTACACTGTAACTGAAAAGGAGATGCTGGCAGTGGTGTTCGCGTTTGACAAGTTCAGATCGTACCTGATTGGCTCAAAGGTAATTATATATACTGATCATGCTTCTCTCAGGTACCTGATCGAAAAGAAAGATTCAAAACCGCGCCTGATTCGTTGGGTGCTGCTACTGCAAGAGTTCGACTTGGAAATTCGTGACTGTAAGGGCACGAAAAATCAGGTCACTGATCACTTATCGCGACTGGAAGGAGCTGAAAAATCAGTTGAGGTAGAGGATATTCTGGAAACCTTTCCAGACGAGCAGCTACTCGTCACAAGCCTTGAGGAAGTGCCACGGTATGGAAACATTGCAAACTACCTGGCAAGCGGTATAGTCCCCTATGACCTTTCCTCTATGCAAAAGAAAAAGTTTTACTGCGATTGTCGTATGTATTACTAGGATAAATCTTATCTGTTTCGGATTTGTCTTGACAATATGATCTGGAGGTGTGTCCCCGAGATAGATCAATCTTCTATTTTGTAGGCATGTCACGCATCAGCATATGGCGGACATTTTGGAGGAGTCAGGACGGGCGCAAATGTTCTAGAAGCCGGTTTCTACTGGCCAACTGTGTTTAAGGATGCACATCTATGGGTCAAGGGATGTGATGAATGCCAGCGAACCGGGAACATTTCCCGTCGCCATGAGATGCCCATGAACCCAATTCAGGAGGTTGAAGTGTTCGATGTTTGGGGAATAGACTTCATGGGTCCCTTCGTCAGTTCCTATGGCAATAAGTACATACTTGTTGCTGTAGATTATGCGTCCAAATGGGTGGAAGCTACAGCACTCCCCACAAATGATGCAAGGGTGGTGATTGGGTTTTTGAAGAAGAATATATTCACCCGTTTCGGGACCCCGAGAGCCATAATCAGTGACGGAGGCACTCATTTCTACAATCGAGCCTTTGAGAAATTGCTGCAAAATACGATGTACACCACAAGGTGGCATCTCCATACCATCCTCAGACCAGTGGGCAGGTCGAAGTGTCGAATAGAGAGATAAAGAGTGTGTTGACCAAAACTATGAATGCCACAAGAACAGATTGGGCGAAAAAATTAGATGACGCACTCTGGGCCTATAGAACTGCTTTCAAAACACCAATTGGCATGTCACCATACAAGTTGGTGTTTGGAAAGTCCTGTCACTTGCCAGTGGAGTTAGAATATAAAGCTTGGTGGGCGCTGAGACAATTGAATCTAGACATGGAAGCTGCGGGAACGAATAGATTCACGGAATTGCATGAACTGGATGAGTTCCGCTATCTTGCTTTTGAGAGCACAAGGTTATACAAAGAGAGAATGAAGAGGTTGCATGACAAGAATATTATTGAGCGGAATTTCAAACCCGGAGATATGGTGTTGCTTTATAATTCAAGATTAAGGCTATTTCCGGGTAAACTCAAGTCACGATGGTCTGGACCATTTCGTGTGGTTGAAGTGCTCCCTTCGGGTGCTATAGAGATTGCCTCAGAAAATGACTTTTGCACGTTTAGAGTCAATGGGCACATGTTGAAACCATGTGGGAATGGATGAAGTCAAGGACGTATCAGTGATCCATTTGACTGAGCCCCAGAGTTCGAGCGAGCCTTAAATACGCTCATCTTCATCGTGCCGCGATGTTAAATCAAGCGCTTCTTGGGAGGCAACCCATGTTTTCTTTTGTTTTTCCATTTTGCTTTGCTGTTGTATTTGATGTGTATGATACTAACCCATTTATTAGTGTACATGGAAAGATTGGTGCATATTGGGAGAAGTCGGGGCAAGAACCAACTCTGGAAAGGTAAAAACGTGATAAAAACAAAAAAGTTTCAGAGGTCTGTCACCGCGGTTGGACCGCGGTGAAACACATGCGTTCTGTTTCTTCCACCGTGACCACAGACCGGGTGGGGTGGAACGCCCCTGTTCTGCCGATGCACCAATAAGTTGAAAATATTTTTTATTTTATTTTATCTTCTTTTTATTTTTCTTTTCCAAACATATTAAAACTAAACCTAACCCCCCTCCCCCCACTTCCAACAATCCCCTTCTCACTCTAACTCCCTCACCCACCCCCCACGCCTCTTCTTCTTCTTCCTCTCTCTCACAAACCCCTTACTCTCTCACACACACCCACTTTCGTCTCCCCTCCTCCCCAATCTCCCTTCCACTCTAATTTTCTTCCCTTTTTCCTCTCTTTCAACTCTACAAGTCTCATGTATGTCATATTCTCTTTCTCTCTTCCTCTTTCCTTCTTTTTTTGCAATTGTAATTAGAGATTTGTTGTAGTATATATAGTAAAAAAAATTTGGTTTCTTTTCTTCTTTTTAGTTGCTAATGTGTAGAATATGGTAGAAAATAGCATGATTTTGTCGTGTTGAAGTTGATTGCGGTGGGGTGGAGTATGTGTAGAGATTATAGTTGATTTGGGGGAGGGTTTGTACTTCCATGGGCTAATTGTATGAAATCATTGTTCCATGCACATTAGGTGCTTGTGAAATTGCCTCATTGAGCTGTACTTGTTAATGTGACCATAGTTGTGGTGAAGTCTGAGTAACCACCCTGGGTTCACACATCTCAAACCCTCACTAATCGTAGCCCTTATTTTTTCAGGTACAATGCATCATCAAGGAAAAGACGTGCCACAGGTTCCTCCGCCAGTGGGCCAGGTGGTTCATCTAGAGCTCGAGCTCAGGCGAGTTCGAGCCAATTTGACAATACCCGGTTTGTCTCCAAAGTGGCTCAAGATAGATTCAATGCAAAGTCAGCCAAGAAGTTGGTGCCCGAATTCCAAATTGAGAGGGCTGCTTTAAGAGTTGAATGCCCACAGTTTTACAAAGGAGTGAGGAGACGACAGCTATACGTCTTCTTTAATGAACCGGAAGAGGTCAGTGTAATGATGGTTAGGAAATTCTATGCTAACTGCCCAGACTATGTTGATAGGGTGGTCACAGTATGAAACACCTCGGTGAATGCGTCTCTTGAGGCCATCCGCCGAGTGTACAGGCTGTCGGTCTTCATCGGAGAGAGAGAATACTACCAAGAATATTAGAGGCAACCTGTCACGTGGAACCTAATTGTGCAAACAATCTGTGTGGCTGGCTGGGATCCAATATGGATAAAGACGAGAATGACCCTGAACTCCCAATCTCTCACTTGGGAAGCTAGGTGTTGGCTCACGATTATCAACATTCGGTTGCTGCCATCCAGCAATACTACAGATGTTAATGCGCCAAGAGCAACGACAATTTGGTGTTTTGTCAACCACCACGATTTTGACGTGGCCCGGCTCATTCAGGATGAAATGTTCATTCGCTCTATGGAGACAAGCAAAGGGTTCTACTTCCCCTCCCTGGTCACCAGGTTGTGTCGTGCTTCACGGGTTCCTGAAAATCCCATAGTCGATGGGAAGTTTCCATTAAAAGCCCCATTCAGATCTAGCAAAATCACAATTAGGAAAGAGCAGGCTGTGGCAGATCATGAGGATGATGATACCGATGATGATGATGAGGTAGCTATGCATGGTGTTGCCCCACGGGTGCAGATTGCTGATGAGGCGGGCCCATCACATGCCCGTCGGAGTACCCGGATGATGGCCTTGGAGCAGGATATGGCTGGCCTACGCACTTCAGTCAATGACCTGGGTGCTCGAGTTGACACTTTGGCTACTCAAAGTGCTAGGTCAGAGAAAAAGATCATGGGTTGGCTCCGGGCGTTAGGACGAGCGTGTCACCTTGATCCTGGCACCGTCTCCAATCAGGACTAAGCACCAGGGAAGTCCCCTTACCTTACTTTGTTTTAATTTCTTTGACATGGGGACATGCCAAATTTTTAAGTCTGGGTTGGGGGATGGTCGTTGTTGTTGTACACTTGTATAGATTGTTTAGTACTTTGGTTTGTTTGGTATTTTGCTTTGTTGTTAATTTTAGGAAGTCTTGGGCGAGGGAAGAATAGAAATAGGATCCCTTAACTCCGTACTACCTTGAATATTGATTGCCTTAGCATGACACTTAGGCTCACTAGTCGACTCTAGCAAGAAAGCCCTAAATTGTATGTTCTTGATTTGGCTTAAATACTTTGAGCAGAGTGTCTGATTATCCGAACTGACTGAGTCATGTGCCATGTGTGAGTGAGACTTTTGTGTATTATGTGCTAACATTCAATGCCTAGAACTTGCCCTGTGTGTGTACGAAGCGAAATGGTAGCCTTAATTGGTCTAGAAAGTGGTATAGGTGTTTCTTTGTTGAACCTATTTATATATGTTTCTACCCACCTGATTATATATACCATAGTTAACCCCTTTGAGCATGTAATCTTATTTTCTTTGGCAACCACATTACAAGCCTGGCCCAATTTTTGAATTGACTATCTTTTGAACCATATCACCTCCTGGAAGCACTTGAATTGTGACGAACATGGAAAAGTTAAAGTGTGGGGTAGTTGGTTGGACTTTTGAGTGGAACTAAGAGAATATAGATAAAGGTGCACGATGTGATAATGAATACTAGAAGCCACCGGAACTGAAAAAAAGGTCTCAAATGGTGGTGGCTTTTGAAAAAGTGTGCTTAAAGAAGTAAGGGGTATAACACAATGATGAAAAGGTGGAATAATGGTTTGACAAAAGTATGGGCTTAAATGTGAAAAAAAATGTATTAAAGTGCTTAGGGAGGTGTAGCCACTCTTATATCCATATATATCCTACCTGTCCCGCAGCCTACATTACAACCAAATAAAGTCCTACTTGATTCTAGACCAAAGGAGTTGATTAGTTGAGTATTACACTAAGGGCAAGCCTATGGTGCGTTTTATGTGGCATGAGAATTTCTTTCTGAGGGTGAGCGAAATCTTACTTGTTTGAATTCCTCAGTGTGTGAATTATAATAACTATGATTTAAGTCTCTTTGTGGTGAATAGGCACTTGACTCGTGAAAGGAAGGTAAGTTTGGACCTCTGACTAAGAGTAGGAGAGTCGGTTAGGAACATTGTGTGGCTAGAGAGAGTCCACTCTTGAGGTTTGGATGTTACGTTGAGGTAGTTCACCAGTGTGAATTGTTCTTGGTGCGACGAGTAGGGAAGTTACCCGGTGATGATTAGGCCTATAGGGTGTGGTTTTGTTGCTAGAGGACTAGCAACGGTTTAAGTGTGGGGTGTTGATAGTAGCCTATATTATGCGATGTTGATGTTATTTATGCTCTAAGTTAACCATACTTTATTGATATTTTAAGTGTTAAAGGATAACAAAATTCTCTAATTGAGGTCTTTATGCTTTGCAGGAGCTACTCCAGATTTGGAAGATAATATGGAGTGTTTTGGAGTCAAATATGTAGATACAAGGCCAATCGAGAAGAGCCCAGATGAAAACGAGCAAGAAAAGGCGAAGAGAGACTGGGCAATAGTCCATCGCGACCGCGATCGGACCGCGGCTGAACGCGATGGACAAAGGAGCAAAACAGAATGTACATAAACCACCGCGGTTGCACCGTGGTTGGCTCGCGGACGCGGGCGATCTGGAGACGGCTAGGAAATCCTAGGGGCTTAAGTGTAAAATGTGGGAACTTATCCTAACCCTATATAAACTCAAATACTCTCCCAAGTTAAGGTTTAAGCTTGTTTTAGACTTATTTTGGATGCAAGAACAAGTGGGAGAAAGATCAAGACACCATTAGAGTTTTTCATTCTTCTTCCTTTATCATTATTTTGTGAATCATGAATTATTTTATTGCTTTATCTTGTTTTATCATGATTAGCTAAACATTTAGTCTAAGGTTTTGATGGAACTTATTGAAGGATGAAACTCTTGCTATGTTAATATAGATTTGCCAAGTTTAATCTCTATTTGTTCAACTACGTTCTTGTTGTAGTTAATTGAAAGGATCCTCAATTAGCTGTGCCTATTTAGTATATATTACTCGGGAGAGAGTGCATATTTAGGTAATTATTGAACAACATCACTCCCGACGTATGTGAGGAATCAATAACCAAGGGTTTAAAGGTGGGATTAGGGATAACGAAACCTTGGGTACGATCTAAGTGAGCTGTAATAAAAGCCAGCTAGCGTAACTCGGGAGAGTATGTCTAGTAAATTGTCGTAATTACTCGAGAGAGATTTACGGTAGGAAGAGTACTCATGATTGATAGAGACGATTAGGAGAATTTATATGAACCATAGCAGGATGGGATTCCATCAATAGGGGAAATCATAACCTTAGATCCTTCTCCTTATTGTTTAAAACCCATTCTTAGTTAGCTCTTAGTTAATATAGTTTTATTAAGTAATAGTTAGTAGAAAAATAACCAATTGTTATTCAAATATCTTGGAAGTTGAGTACGTGGAATTGAGTGAGTCTGATAAATGTAATTGGTAGGTTAATTTCCTATGGGATTCAACTTTGGTCTTAATACCCGGAAGATATTGACAACGACCGCTTAGTCCTTTTTATAAGGCATAGTTGGACGTGATCAATTTACAAGATCGATTTCTCCGTCTAAAGCCACAATTATCTCACCATTTTGGTTTTAATGGTTGTCACATGTTTGATAGCTTTTATTTTGATAATTTTTCGCAAAAAGAAAAAGGTGTAAAAATATTTCTATCTTTCAGTAAAAATAAATGAATGAATAAAGCAATAATACGTGAGAGAATAAGATTATGTTAGAAATGGTTCATCTTTTATATGACCACCTATTCTCTTAAACTAATAATAGCTGATAGATATATAATATGTGTATAATTATTTATAATTAATGTATAATTTATGTATATCGGCTAGAAAAAGTAAACAATAAATCTGATTGGTTATTTGAGTAACAATCCCCCCTTTTAATTGAAATTTTAGAAAACTTAAAAAGATGTGTTAATGAAATAGTATCATGATAATTTAAAGAAAAAAAGAAGAAGAGATAAATGTTGATAATATAAAGGATAAAATAAGCATTAAAAAAAGCCCAATTGAGATATGAGAGGGAGAACATCTATTATATTCAACATTAGACAGAGAGTTTGATTTTTTAAGCAGAATTCAGAGGGTGTATATGATTTCCACTTATTTCCTTTTTTCTTACTCATAAATGCTATTACTTGTAATGATATGATATTATTTGTGAACAACACTTAACTAAGAACACAATTAGTCTTTAGTTATGAATAAAATTTACTTCTAATTATATTCACTATATGATGAGCCTTTCCAATTGAAAGGTTTGTTCATCGAGGGGCAATGATTTTTTTCCGCATATGTATTTAACTTCTTTGCTTAAATATTTGATCTCTAACTTCTACATTTTCCTCGGCTTACTTACTTTGTGTGTATTTGATAGTGTTGTATGATGTACATTATATACTTTTTCCTTTATTATAACTTCAATTACTAAATTTATTAAATAGAAATGTTGATCGCGTTGTAGGCATATAAATTTTATTAAAATAAAATCCATGAAATAATTTGGATTATATTTTAAATTCAAGATTTGGTCCAAATAAATATATGGGTTAATATAATTGAATTAATTGTATAAGTCAAATATAAATGGATTAAATAAATAAGTCTTAATCCATTGGGCTAACCCATTTAATTGAGCTAAAGTGATGAGCCTACTTTATTAAGACAAAAAAAAAGTTATCCTCTTGGAGGCCTAGTTTGGTACCACATGTCCAATGACGTGGCACATCAAGTCAAACGGAAGAGCCAATAGGACCATGCCACGTGTTAAAATGACAAGGCATGTGAAGTCACACTAAAAGGCCAATGAAATTGCACCACGTGTGCAAGTGACGTGTTCTGGCCAATCAAATGCGGCTATGTCACACTTCAATCTGATTGGTCGGAAAGAGTTTATTCTTATCATAACTCTTTCCTCCCACAACTATAAATATGTGTCTTCATAACCCAGAAAAGGGGACCAGAAGTTATAACAAGAAGCAAGAGGGAGCTCGTGGATCAAACGCTGCAGATTTATCTAAAAGCTACAAGCATTCAAGTGTTTTAAGGATTAAAAGATCAAGACGAAGATTCAAGAACAAGCTGCAAGCCCTTGGATTAAAAGTACGTCAAGATCAAGATCAAGCTTCAAGCACTTGGGTTAAAATAAAATAAAATTCAAGATTAAGCTCAAAGGCCTTTGAATCTATTTACTATTAGAAAGAAGAATAAGAGGATTCATAGAGATTGTAACACTCAAATATTTGAAATAAAATACTACGATTGTAGCGATATTTTTTTATCTTGATTTTATTTTCTCGACGCAATTTATTGTCTACAAATTCTGTCACGCCCAGTGGGACAATCTCTACCTCTCATCTCAACTTTTCAATCACCAAAGTTCAAGAACAACAAAATGACTTCCAAGAAAATCAACTCCAGTTCAACTTCCGCCAAGGCTGCCAATTCCAGGTTCTATGCTGATGTGGAAAACATACTCGAAGTTACCTTCGGAAGCTTTGGACCAGTTACGAGGAGCAGAGAAAGCTCGTTAGGACAACAAGCACCCCAAGTGTCGTCCGCATCTACCCCTATTTTTAGATCTTCATCCTGAAAAGGATCAAGATCTTCCACAAATGCACCCGAAGGAGGAAGCGATGTTGCTAAAAAGATCAAGAAAACTCTTGCTCTGCTTGACCTCTCTGGATCCAAGCACTCTGCTGTGAAGGAAGATGATGATGCTTCAAGTTATGGATCCTCCCCACTTACACCACATAGCGTGAGTCAATCAAGGATCAATCTGTGTGAAAACTCATGCTACTCTCCATCGCCCACGACAATCATGCAAGTCATGGTGACAAACACTTCATCTGTGGAGGAGCAGTTGGCAAACTTGACAGAAGCAATCATTGGCTTGACCAAGTGCATGCAAAATCAAGATGCTAGAATCGAGAATTTAACAGATAGGGTGGGAATCTTGATGGAAGAAGAATCCACCCATGCACCTGGAAAACTCCTAGAAGTTCAAGAGATTGATCCTCCCCCACGACAAGTTGCATCCACTAAGGAAATTCCAGTCTCTTCGAAAGGGATGATTCCAATCGATCAACTAAAAGGAGTTCATCGAAGGAACTATTAAAAGCAAGTATGAAGTTGCTACCAAGTCTTCCCTTACATACGCAAAGCCATACACTGCAAGGATCGATATGTTGAAGATGTCTGTTGTCTATTAACCTCCAAAGTTTCAACAGTTTGATGGCAAAGGCAATCCAAAGCAACATGTGGCGCACTTCGTTGAGACATGCAACAATTTGGGACTTATGGAGATTACCTCGTCAAACAGTTTGTCCGCTCGCTAAAAGGAAATGCTTTTGATTGGTATACATACCTCGAGGCAGGATCTAACGATAGTTGGGATCAACTAGAACAAGAGTTCCTCAATCGCTTTTATAGCACAAGGCGCACTGTGAGCATGGTGGAACTCACAAATACTCGTCAGCGGAAGAGTGAACCAATTATCGACTTTATCAATCGTTGGAGGAATGCAAGCCTCAATTGTAAAGACAGTCTTAGTGAAGCTTCTGGCATAAAGATGTGAATCCAAGGCATGCATTGAGTATTGCTCTACATCTTGCAAGGTATCATGCCTGACACATTTGAAGAACTTGAAACTCGTGCCCATGACATGGAATTGAGCATGGCCTCCATCGGAAATGAAAGGATGCCCATCTATGAACCTCGCAAAGGGAACGATAAGAAATAAGTCAGAAAATGGAGCAAGTTTATACAAGATCTTAAAACAAATAAGCTATGAATGTCAACACATCACCTATGAAGTTCCCGGCGAAGGTGAGCAAAAAGCAGAGTATGAAATCCACTTATTTTCAAGATAAGCCAAGTGGAAAGTTAACTCTAAAAGAAATGCAAGAAGAGAGTACCCATTTCTAGATTCTGATATGCCAGCCTTTTTCGAAGAACTCCTCGAGTTAAATCTCATTGAACTTCCGGAGATAAAGCGGCCAAATGAAGCTGGGAAAATTGATGACCCAAATTACTGCAAAAATCATCGACTTGTAAGCCACCCTCTAAAGAAGTGCTTTGTCTTCAAGGAAAAAGTTATGGACTTGGCTCGTGAAAAGAAGATCGTGCTTGAAGATGAGAAAGCAAGCACAAACCAAGTCTCTACCACATTTGGATCATTCAGTCAAGACGAATTATGTAGTTTTAAAGAAAGTAAAGATGAAGATTTACTGGAGAACTACAAAGTTGAAGACGATCAACCTGGGGATGATGAAGATTGGACATTGGTGACTCGTCGTAGGCGACACAAAAGGAGCCCACAAAAAGAATCAGTAGAACAACCGACAAGGAAAATGGTGGTAAAAAGGCCAAGGATATGGAATTCAGTTAAGCACTTAAAAAAAAGCAAAGGTGGAGGTGCACTACCCTCAAAATCCACAACATCCAGTGACCTTGGAGGAATTTTTACCGAGTTGGTTCCGCACGAAGATTTCCCATGGCGGTATTGATGCCTCTTGTTGCCATACTGACGAAGGGAAAGAAAAGAGTGATGACCTACCGTTGCCACCATCTTCGGAAAAGCTTATCGAGTCCACTCCTCAAGAAGTTAATGCTTGTGAGGAAAAAGTCACGTTCACAAATGACAATCTTCTGCTAGGCGATGCTCTTCATAACCGCCCATTGTACATGGTTGGCTATATGCGTGATAAAAGGGTAAATCGAATTTTGGTTGATGGAGGATCCTCAATGAACATTTTGCCAATTCGCACTGTGAAAGAACTTGGTATTCCCATGATTGAACTCTCAGAAAGTCGTGTGATGATCCAAGGATTCAACCAAGAGGGGCAAAGAGCCATAGGCGCGATCAGGTGGGAATCACCATTGAAGATATGCAATCAAGTGCATGGCTGCATGTGATCGATGCAAAGAATTCGTACAACGTCCTGCTTGGAAGGCCTTGGATACATGAGAATAAAGTGGTTCCATCTACCTACCATCAATGTTTGAAATGCTACGAGGACGAAGTCGAGAAGAAGATAGTTGCTGATGATGAGCCATTCACCGAGGCAGATTCACACTTTACTGATGCAAAGTTCTACTTGAAGAACCCCATTGTGAAGGAGCTAAAAGTTGATGATGGCATGAAAAGAAAGAATGACGAGCCCATAACTAAAATAACTGAGGTGACTATTGGTAAAGCCAAAGCTATTACTGAGGAGGTACAACCCAATGCGAATAAATCTCATAGAGGGTATATTGCATCTTATGGCAAGAAAGTAAGTCATGCGCTCCAATACGTCCCTAAAATGAAGAAAGACGAGGGCGAATCATCTAATATCCAAACCAACCTGCTAAAGGGGTTAACTCTTCCGGTAAAATGAATTGAGGCAGTAAAGTTGTCCTCGAAGCCGCTTGCAGGGTTGGCAGCCCAAAATCGTTTGCACAATGTGACACTCCCTACAAAGCGAACAGATGAAGGTTTTGATCCTAACGCTTATAAGTTGTTTGCAAAAGCTAGATACGATCCAATGAGCCATAAAAGTTAGGGAAGCTCCCATCAGAAGCTGCAACGAGGCAACCCCGTGAAGGTTTGGGATACAAGCAACCGTCACCAGTGCGCATCTCCATAAGAAGGGCGAGTAGCAATTATATCACAGCAGAAGACGAATCCGCCGCTTCTAACATGCCTTCTGTCTTTGATGACTTGGAAAATCAACTGTGAGAACTTCCATATTCGAGAGATTGGGTCTATTAAAGAAGGGGAATAAGTTCCAGAGAAATTATCGAAATACAAGAACACCCGCTTCGCCCAAAATTCAGAAGATCTCTAAATATTTCCAAAGTTTGGTTCCTTCTAGAATGAAGCGACAAACAAAAGTCAAGGTTTCGTGTGATGAAGTACTGAAGATGAATCCATACACTGTGGTATACACTAAAAAATGTGATGAAGACAAAGAAAGTGTGGGTTCTTCGTATCATGACTGCACAAGGAGAGCATGGTGTTTTATCTCTAATGGATAATGACGAGAAATTGGACGATGTTTCACCATGTTATCACATATCCTTAAACTATGGGGACCCTCAAGAAGATGAAGATGCGAAAGATGCTCCCCTGGAACTTGAAGAAGGGGCTTACAAGCTGGTTGATACAGATGGCATGAGAATCGGCCCTATTAATGGCAAGTTTCTGAAGAAGTATTATCCTTGAAGTTGCAATGCTCCTTAATGCATGAGCATAGACTGCATGTTATTCCTGGCTCGTAAGAGCATAAACTGTGCACGGTCCCAAAAAAAAGAGTCTGCTAGGTTAAAAACCTCGAAAGAGGCGGCCTAGGCAAAAGTTAGGACATAAAAAAAAACAAAAAAAAAATCTACCCATTCTGAACTACGGTATGACTTGATCCTCTTCACCGAGGTGCGTAGGTAGCTTAGAGTTTCATTCTGAGTTCAGTCGTATGAGTTCAAAAAATACATAGTGCCCCAATCGTTGTTCGTATGAAGTGCGATGAAATGCATTCAACCACCACTTGAAAATTTCATTGAGATAGCATTTTTCTGTTAACTTTGGGTCCTTTGATTTAAAGGGCACAAGCTGCTATGGTAAAATAGTATCCTCACTGAAATGGTGAAAATGCTTGCATCAAAGCCTGGGGATTCTCTATGTATTCATGTTCGCATAACCTTCAAGTTTGTTGGACTTCATATTCGCTCACTTCCAAAAAAAAGGAGGGAAGAGAAGAGAGACGTCAAAAGGGAATACAAATATAAGAAGGTCCTTGGCACAATGCTTCAAATTCAGTGAGACTTGAACCCAAGATTTTTAGTGAGAATGGAGATATTTAATTTTGATTGATAGCAAGAAAAACGTCTTGTGATTTCGAGGCTTCCATACCAAAACATAATTTTTTTGGCAAAGTCGCACCAATTCGAAACTGTCGGTATATCAAAATCTGATATTTACTTCGAAATATTAGCTGAAACTATCCTTAAGGTATTGAATCCTACATTTTGGACATGTTTTATATTTTGAAGTCTTGTTTTCATAAAATCAAATGGTTCGTGATTTCGACATTCCTACATCAAGATTTAAATTTTTTTGGTGAAGCTGCGCAAATCTGAAATTATCAACGTGTCGGAATCCAAAGTTAGATTCAAAATAATATCTGGGACGATTCTCAAATTATTTAATTCCGAATTTTGGATATGTCTTAGATCTTGAAGTCTATTTTTCATAAAATTCGTCCTTTTATTTTTGGTTTAATTCTTTTGAATGTTGCCACTAAATTTAGTTTGCAATATACATTTATTTTTTTTGACTCATCATTCTCTTTTTTTTAATACTCTGCAGCTTTGGACATGACACTCCTTGTCATGGATCAGAAGAAAGGCTCTATTACTTCATTTTTTTGTTTCTCGATCCAATGGCCCTAGAGTGGATGCTTTAAGTGAATCGTCGTTCCATAAAAATATATGCTCTTAACTATATCCATCCTTGCGTATTTACCTTACCGTCATTCCTCTCGCTTTCCCCTTTTCGGCTTGCCTTATAATATTAGGGATCTTAAATCTGTTACAATGAATTGATATCTATTAGCTACATTATTGTAAGTGATTCAAATTCCCTTTGATGTTTGACCAGTAGAATATCAATGTGATGACTTTAATTTTGAGCATTAGATTGTATTTAGAGTGCAACTTAAATTCAACAAATATTTTTTTTCTCTGTGAGTATAAACTCGTGTTTGAAAAAATGTTCATTAATAATGGAAGTTTGTCTTAAGTTTTATTGTTATCATTTACATTAGCAACCTACTTAAACTGAGAATTTTTTATCCGTTTCTCGGTCATATCTTGATTTAAAATTCATGAGGGTAAACACATTGAGAAATTTGATCAGTTGAATGCCGTCTTTGACAATAATTCTTCATCGTAGCGCTCAAACCAGCCCTTAAAGAGGAGGTGCAATGAGAACACTTTGATCAATATGATGAGTATCATTACTGCAAATATCGAGCAGATTGCAGATGCGTGGATAAAGAGGAGCCAACACATGTTGTTGGTCGAGGCGTTTGTTATGACAAAAATATTTTTCGGGATTCAATGATGATTTAGCAATCGATGTATGTGAGTTTCTTTCTCTCTATGATAGAAGAGAAAAGATGTTCCTCATGAAAATTGATAAAAACATAGTTAGTGAGCCTTGATTAAGCTTCGTTTGATGAAATAAGATTTGAACCAAATGTGATGTCCATTAAGAATATATTAGAGACAAAAATTTTTGAATTTTCTTCTAGACTAATCCTTTTAAAGCCAACTACTGGTGTAACATTAGTCAAGTATGTTTTAACAGCTCTGAGAATTGGTGGTTCCTAGAAAAATATTTAGACAGACATTTCAATAAAATTTATTTTTTTATTTTTGGTTTATCTATTTTTAATATGGTCTATAAAATTATTCTTCAATTTACATCTATTTTCAATATCTTTCTCCACTTTTTTTGTTTTCTTTTAACCGATCCATGCATCGCGCGAGTAATGTCATGGGCGGCTTTCCAGTCATGCCCCATGAGCCCTTGGACGCGTCCCGTGGCGTCCTGGCAAGCTCCCAACGCCTAGTGCCACAGACGGCCCCGTGGTCTTGGCTGCGCCAAGTGACAAGCGCGCATGTGCCTCTGTCGCCCCACCGATATCCCTCACTAGCGCCCAACCGCAAGCAGCTGCCAGCAGCGCCACGCGCGCAGACAATGCTGCGCGCGCAGATCATGATGCAGAGACAAAGTTGCTGACAACGGACCTGTTTCTACCTTGTAGGAAACTAAGTCCTTTTCATTGTAAATATAGAGTAATTTTATTCCATGTAATTTCATTATGTTCCTCTAGCTTATTTAGGTCAAGTCATGTAGCTTTGGTTTATTTTTTTAAGCATTATTAGGGGGATCAAGCAATCAAAACTTTCTAGCAAGCAATTCTCTGTACTGGTGTCTCTACCCCTCGACACCGTATTGCCTTATTTTGTAGTAGTTTTCATTTATGCAATCAAGCTTTCTTTCAATTCTCTTTACTATTCTTTTAATTGTTCTTGACATCGGTTTTCCCGTACGGCACTGACACTCTCGTCTAACGTACGGAGGGGACCTCGGTTGGCGGACAACAGCTGTACTGACATCAGTTTTTTAGCCTTACGTCGCCCTTCCAAGGAACATCAGGAAGGCGCCGCGTAACAGTTGGTGTCAGAGCCTAGGCTCGACATCGGACGAGGGAACGCATTGCCATCACCACCATTTTTGACCATGGTGAATCATGGGGCCCACATTGCGGCCCTTGAAGAGACGGTTGACGTATTATGACCCATTGTAAATACGTGCCTGAACTACAAAGCAGCCTAGTGCAAAGGTTGGACGACCTATACCGCAGAATGATCCAGGCCGAAGTTGACATATAAAACATCAGTCGTAACTCTGAAGGAGACCGACAAACGGCAGCTACTGAGGCAGCCGAATTTTTTGTTAAATTCGAGGACCAACGACAGGAGCGTACCGAGGATTTATCCTACAAGGCACAAGAGGCAGACAGGGTGACTACCATGCAGCAAACTATAGACAACTTGACAGGCCAGCTCAATGTTATTAATGTTGCTCTACAAGTCTTGCTTCGAGGAGGTGGAAATCAAATCGGGGGTGCTGTGAACCTCGCCCCCATGGCACAAAAACTGAAAATTCCTGAGCCAAAGCCATACAGTGTAGCTCGGAATGCTAAAGAAGTTGAGAATTTCATCTTCAACATCGAGCAGTACTTCGATGCCGTGGGAGGTCTAGAAGAAGCCAAGAAGGTAGGAACTGCTGCCATGTATCTTCAGGGTGATGCTAAGCTCTGGTGGAGAGTGAAGTAAGAAGCCATCAAGGCCGGCGAAGATGCTCTGGAGACATGGGAAGAACTGAAAGCAGCCATACGCCTACAGTTCTTCCCCGAGAATGTTTAGTACAATGCAAGAAGAAAACTACGGGAGCTCCGACAGACCAGATCAATGCGGGACTACGTGCGAGAATTCTCCGCGCTAATGCTGAACATCTGTGACATGGGGGACAAAGATAATCTCTTCACATTCCTGGAAGGGTTGAAACCTTATGCCCGCATGGAACTGCAACGGCAACGGGTAGATACCCTACCTTAGGCGATCCAAGCAGCGGAATGCCTTGGGGACTATCAAGTGGAAACTCGGAAGGATAGGCCTCAACCGCCTGTCTGAGCGGGATACAAAGGAGGCCAGCCTAACAGTGGTGGCCCTAGCAGAAGTGGGGGAGATCGGAGTGAACCCAAAGCTAAGGCTCCTTCCTCAGGCAGCAACAGTGTGTCAAACAACAATGATCGGGGGAGAAAACCTCCCTCAGGATGCCGTCATTGCGGCGGGCCACATTGGAATAACGAATGCCCACATGCACAGATGAAAGCCCATCAAGCTTATGATGATGGGACGGATGATGAAGAAGACGATGCGGAGCAGACCGAAATAGTCGGTGCCTTCAATGCAATTGTGGGTTCTATTTCTGAGGCATTAGCGGGAACCAGTGCTGGTATCCGTAAGAAGAAGGACCCCTGCCCAATCCCCAAGAAAGGGAAAAAGAAGACGAATAAAGGGACTCCTCCCAAACAAGAGAGGACCTTGATGTTCGTTGAATTGAAGGTAAATGGCAAGTTCAATAGGGCGATGATAGATACAGGTGCTACCCATAACTACTTAGCCTCAACGCAGGTGGAGCGCCTTGGCATGGTTGTAGGAAAGGGCAGAGGTCATGTCAAGGCTATCAACTCACCTCCTCAGCCAGTGGGTGGAATAGCCAAAGAAGTACCAGTGAAGATGGGTCCTTATGAAGGAAAGTTCAACTTGCGCGTGGTGATCATAGATGACTTCGAGTTGATAGTTGGGATTGAATTCTTGAGGCAAACAAACACCATGACCGTACCATATGCGGACATGCTTCTGATGATGGGAGTAAATGGGGCCATGCCCTGCATTATCCCGTGCATGCCCATGAAAATGGCAGCAAAGAACATCTCGACCTTGCAGCTGAAGAAGGGAGTCAAAAGGCATGAACCTACGTTCCTGGCTACCCTATGAATTGAAGAGGTAGAACGCTCATCAGGTCCCATTCCTACACCCGTGAAGGAGCTACTACTAGAATTTGAAGACGTCATGCCACAGGAGATGCCAAAGCGACTTCTGCCTAGGCGCACTGTGGGCTATGAGATTGAGTTAGTGCCGGTTGAGAAGGCACCTGCCCGGGCACCTTATAGAATGTCACAACCCGAACTCATCGAGCTTCGGAGACAATTGACGGAGATGCTAGACATAGGGATCATTGTACCCTCCAAGTCCCCATATGGGTCCCCTGTGCTTTTCCAAAAGAAACATGATGGTAGTCTACGACTCTGTGTGGATTATTGGGCTTTAAATAAAATCACTGTGAAGAACAAGTATCCTATTCTGCTCATGGAAGACTTGTTCGATAGATTGGGGAGTGCAACGGTGTTCACGAAAATTGACCTGAAGACAGGGTATTGGCAAGTCCGAACTGTTGAGGGCGATGAGCACAAGACGACCGGTGTGACAAGATATGGGTCGTTCAACTTCCTAGTTATGTCGTTCGGCTTGACTAATGCTCCAAATACATTTTGCACCCTGATGAATCAAGTCTTCCAAAGAGCATATTGACGAATTCGTGGTGGTCTATTTGGATGACATTGTGGTTTATAGACAAACACTGGAAGAACACCTGGAGCATTTGCGGAAGGTCCTAGCCCGGTTGCGGGAGCATGAATTATACGCAAAGCTATCCAAGTTCTCCTTTGCTCAAAAACAGATCGACTTCCTCGGACATGTCATTGAGGAAGGGCGGATCAAGATGGACCAGCAAAAGATCCAAGCCATCACAGATTGGCCGCCACCCAAGGATATCCACGCCTTAAGGGAGTTCCTTGGACTATGCAATTTCTATCGGCGATTTGTGAAGAATTACTCCCTTATCGCGGTGCCATTGACAGAACCCCTCAAGAAGGTCACGCCTTGGGATTAGGGTCCTAGACGAGCGGAGGTCTTCAAAGCATTAAAAGTGGCTATGTCTAGTAGCCCCGTCTTGGCCCTTCCTGATTTGGCCAAGCCCTTCGAGGTACAAACAGATGCTTCCGACTATGCTCTTGGCGGGGTCTTGCTACAAGACGGGCATTCCGTAGAATACGAGAGCCGGAAGCTGAAGGATGCAGAGTGGCGATATGCCGCCCATGAGAAAGAACTACTGGTTGTTGTTCATTGCTTACGCCTTTGGAGGCATTATCTGTTGGGATCACCATTCGTGGTCAAGACATACAACACAGCTGTTAGTCATTTCATGACCCAGCCAAAGCTGAATGGCTGACAGGCCCGATGGCAGGAACTCCTAGCAGAATTTCACTTCAACCTGGAGTACCGAAGTGGGAAGACTAATCATGTTGCTGATGCGCTCAGTCGGAGAGCTGATCTAGCGTCAGTGTGCCTACTCGCCACCCTAAGGGGGAGTGAAGTAGCTACCACCATAAAAGACCAGATACAGGATTTACTCATCAAGGATCCTGCTGCACAGTATTTGGTTGATCTA